>CAESWR010001262.1:71415-83002 GCA_903171835.1 Mullus surmuletus
GGGGGGGCATGTTTTTATGACATTCTCCGAGCATAAAATGAGAGGATGCGTAACATCTCCAGTGGTAGGTTCGATTTGAGCCTGTCATGAACCGTTCGAGCGGGCTATAGTGACAGTTTGACAGCAATCTATCGCCGTCCAACCAGGAGACTTCATCAAACGCACCCTCAACATCTGCGTCCGCGAGGCTGAGATGCTGGGTCTGAAGAGGAGAAAAACTTGCCGGGTCTGAGGTAAGACTATTAGCAAAAAAATAATTTCAACATATACTTAACGCTATATTTAAGCAATACGTGTTGCTTGTACAGTATGTCGCTAAACCTTTGACCCAGTGTTTAACGTGCCGACCGTAGCCTGTAACATTAACGTCAACAAACGCGTGCTATCTTTCTGTGAAGCACCGGTGGTAGCCAGGTAGGTGGTGGCTGGCTTCATTACAACATTATATTTACTTTCTTTCATTCACCCCCAGCAATTTCCATGCCTCGCAAAGAACGGAGGGAGAGGGGCCTTAAAAAAGCTTTGCAGATGCAGCTAGAAACTGCAAAACCATGGAGGTTTTTTCAAGAGGTGAGTGATAAATTATGTTAAAAAAGGCAACTGTATAACTTCTATAACTTTCATCTTATAACGATAGTGACTGATTAGATGTAGATAGATGTATGTGTGTATTTTGGTGTACTGGATGTGTGTGCAAATAAATAAATGCATTAATGAATTTAAAGTTGAATATTTCTTGTTTGCTTGAGCTTGTTTTATTCATTTCACAGATAAATATAGATTCTTGGTCCTTTCATTTTCAAATTCATTATGGAGGTGTACTTAAAATCATTTGTGCCCTCAAATAATTGACGACACAAAAGGCCAAGTGGCCCTGCCCCTAAAATGATGAAATTCCAGGCCTGCGTGGTACACAATAACAATAACATCACTGTCTCTAACAAGATGACACATGGACATTATTCCTGCTTGATCTCATCTGAAATTTATTGCCATTAAGCATTTCACCAGATAGTATCTTGTGTGCACCTGATCTGACGTCGTGAGCACCAAAATCCATTTTTGTGCTTCAGCCTGAAGCCCATGTGGTCAGCACTTATATGGGTACAGCAGCACATCTCTGCGCCATGCTGCATCGCAACTGTAGCTCCATGCCCACTGAACAGAGAATCCAAATAATTACACTTTGGAGAAATTGTTAAAAAACAGTTTTGAAAATTTTGCAGACACATCAAATCAATGGGCTTCTGAAACAGAAAAGCCAAGAAGTCAGATATTATACACACACTTTTCTGACAACATCTTTTTCAGTTTGTTTTTAAAACTACTTCTGCTTTCCATTGATAAAAGCTTAAATGGAAGCCTTTTCCACTCTTTACAGAACTGTTCTCCGAAGTGAGTTGGTTCTCAGCAGAGGTAATATGAATCTGTTGTTTACTGCTTGTCTTGTGTCATGGCTATGTCTGTTATTAGTTTGCACTAGTTGTAAATATAAGCAGTAAGGTTTACCAACAGTATATATATGTTCTTTACAAATAAAATAAGACTGCATGTCAGTCTGTCTTGTGACTATGTTACCAAAATGAGATGTCTATGACAGTGTTTCGTCTATAGTAACCCAGAGCAGCTTAGCTTCTCAGACCTGTTCAATATCAGTATCGATTAGGGAGAGAGATAGTTTGTGATCAGGCCTTAAGGCATATTTAGAACCTAGCATTAGACATTTGGTTTTAGAAACATTTCATTTCAATTTGTTTTCATTAACCCATTTTGAAACCAACATAATTTTCCTTTTGAAGTGTATTTTTGTGTATTATACCTGTTCAGAGCTTAAGCCCATTGCAAACATGTAGTCATCAGCATAAATCACCATGCCCGCATACTCTAACACACATGTGTCAAACTCAAGGCCCAGGGGCCACATCCGGCCCTTGGGATGACTGTATCCGGCCCACATGTTAATATCTTAAATCTATCAGAATTGGACCACAGGTAATTTTACGTGCACAACTGATACTACAAATCCCAGACTGCATTGCAATAGCAGGGATTTTAGTATCAGGGAGGGTCGTCAATCTGCTCCCTGCGTGCAACTTTATTGACAAACTCATTGGAGTCTCATGTTCGCTGTGTCTAGTTGAATCATAAGCTAATGCTAACCCCCAAAACATGGCTAACCCCCCAAACAGGGCTAAACCCCCAAACATGACTGACCCCCCCCCCCCCCAAACAGGGCTAAACCCCCAAATATAGCCAAGCAAACGATGAAGTCTGAAAAGAGAAAAAAGCTGCCTTGGGACAAACTAGAGGGCTAAGCACAGACTGTCATACTTAAATAAATGCTGTCTCAGTGTAAAAACAATTTAAAAAAATAACCCATCCTGGTTGGTTCTTAATTTTGGCCCCCTGTCTGATTGAGTTTGACACCCCTGCTAACATATAAGGAATATAATTTACAAAAATGGAATAAAGGAGCGGGCCTAGGCAGCTGCCCTGTGGAATACCACAAGTGTAATTAAATCTGATTGCTCATATTGAGCCATTAAAAACAGCATATTGCTGCCTGTCTGACAGATAACTTCTTATTAACTCTATGGCAGTGTTTCTGAAACCATGGGCCCTCAGTTTCTTGATTATAATAGCTAATGGTCTATAATATCGAACGCAGCACTAAAATCCAAAAGTACTGCACCCACCACCTCCTTTTTATCAATATGTTGTAACCAACAGTCTGGCCCATTCTATACGCATGCTGGAAGTCTGTATTTAAGCTAGAATCATTAAAATACTGTTGGATCTGCTAATAGATAATGCCTTCAAAAAGTTTACCGGCGGAGCGACTGAGGCGAATGGATGCATAAATAATCCCTCCCGGTCGGTCGGAGTTTATTCCCCATTGAAATTCAAATACGCTCTAAATTTTGTTCTAATTAACGATGGAGGGGGAAAAACACAAGAAAAGCAAGGGTAAACAACCCGAGAAAGCGGAGACTGACGACGAATTCGAGTCTGAAGAAGAGGCCATGGACGAGGAACAGGCTGACCGTAATGGCGGACTACGCACTGAGCTAGCAGCAGTGGATATGAAAGCTAACATAGCTATCATCCGTGCAGACTTAAAGTCGTTGGTCTCAGAGGTGAAGTCTGAGCTGGGTCATTTTCGAGACAGCATCAGAGAAGATTTGAAAAAGGAGCTAACTGACATAAGGGAGGAAATTCAACACAAGCTCGGTGAAGTAGCAACCAACCTTAAAGCTACAACCGAAAGACTATGCGAAGCAGAAAGCCGTATCGCCGACATCGAAGAGTTCTCTGTGGACTTCAAAGAGGCGCTGAGTCAGTCACTGCAAGCCCAGGAAAAGTTACAACTGAAACTAACTGACTTAGAAGCACGCTCGAGGCTTAATAATATACGCATTTACGGCATCTCAGAGGGAGCTGAGGAAAACAACATTCAGCAATTTATTGTCAAAATGATCAAAAAAGAGCTACAGCCCCTCGCCGGAGTTGAGCTTGGCATACAACGGTGTCACAGAGCGCTCGGCCCTAAACCCCCGAAAGAGGCACAACCTAGGTTGGTGATTGTTTACTTCCAGGAGTTTAAAACCAAAGAGCTGGTGCTGCATTCTGCATGGAACAAGAGAGAGATCTACTACGGCGACAGAAGGATTTATTTCGACCATGACTATCCCGCCGAAACGCTGGCAAAGAGAAAGGCGTATGCCCAGATTAGGAGACTTCTGCGTGAGAAGGGGATACGGTTTCAGACACCACCGCCAGCCAAGCTACGAGTCTTCCTCGACAGCGGACCGGTAACGTACGAGAGTGCAGAGGCAGCGGCGGAGGATTTGAAGAAGAGGGGCTTCCCGCTGGAGCGCGAAAACACGGCTGAATCCGGGCTCACGGAGAAGACAAGGAAAAACACCTGGCAGCGCGCAGTGAAGACAGCCAGCACCATGGCCAGCACCCAGCCCAGCACCCAGTCCCACCAAGAGAGGATCAAGGAAAGGCTGCGAAGCTTTCAACGGCCGTGATGGACCCGGTGTTAACGGAAACGGGAGGTAACAGACTGTTTAACGCAAGGGGAGAGTCTCGTTTGAGAGCCTTAAAAAAAAAAAAAGTGAGTGACACTGGGGTCGCGGAACGGAGGAATAATTTATGTTGACGGGAGCGAAAACTATATATTACCTGTGGTTGTTTTGTAATTGATTCCTCCTCCACCCCAATAAGACTGAACCTCTTCTGTTTCTGTTTCTATATATCTATCATTTATTAATATACAGCTACCAGCTCATAATTTCAGTTTTTGATTTATCGCTGTGTGGGATTGTCTTTAACCCATATAATGATTATGATTGACCGACATATACGGGAAAGAGATCGGTTTCGAAGAACTTAGTGCGCAAATACACCCTTGGAGCAGGGGCTTTACAAGTTGCACTGAAGAGGGGGCTCTGGTGGTTAACTAGACTACTCCCCCCACCTTAAGAAGTGTTATATTACTTCAAAATGGAGGTCTACCTGAGTTTTTTCTTGCTCAGTGTTTTAAGTTTGGTCACCAAAAGCATGTCATTCACTTATCTGTGTTAATTGTGAGATTAAATGCAATGTCAGGAATATAAGGTAGTTACCCTTAATGTAAACGGCCTACACAATCCAACCAAAAGGGGCAAGGTTATTGCAAAGATGAAGAGGGAGAAACTACATGTGATATTCTGGCAGGAGACCCATCTCAATCAGATTGAACATGAAAAGCTAAAAAAATATGGTTTTAAAAACACATTTTACTCATGCTATAAGGAAAAAAAGAGGGGTAGCAATCTTGATTCCTAATAGAGTGAACTTCCAAGTGATTTCTGAACTCCGAGATAATTGTAAAGGGGTATCTTGAACAGAAAGAAGTTACACTAGTAAATGTGTACATACCACCTGGCCAGGAAACTTCCTGTATTAGAGAAGTTTTTAATTTGATTGCCACTGAAGCCACTGGAGTTTTAATATGTGGGGGAGACTGGAATACCCAGTTACAATGTAAACTCGACTCCTCTAACACATCAAAGAGAACTGCTCCCAACGCTAGAGTAATCAAGAGTTTGTTGACAGAGCTTGGGATGGTCGATGTATGGAGGGAGCTCAACCCATCAGCTAGACAGTATACATTTTACTCAGCAAGTCACAGAGTGCACTCAAGAATTGACTATTTTTTTACCAATAACTCGGACAGGCACAGAATCAGGGAATGTAATATAGGGATTCGTGATGTCTCTGACCACTCGCCTGTTTATCTAACCCTGCACCTAGACAACAAAAAGAAAAACACATTTTGGCGACTTAATACAAGTACCTTAAATGATATCACGTGCAAGAACAATGTACAGAAGGAATTTAAAGACTACATGGATAATAATAATAATGGGGAAGTATCGCCAAGTGTTTTGTGGGATGCAGCTAAATCAGTGATCAGAGGAAAGCTTATCGCCTACACGTCACATAAGAAAAAGGAAAGTAAAGTAAAAAACTGTCTGATTTACAAGAAAAACTTAAAGTGTTAGAGAGTGATCTTGTTGAAGGGAAAGACCCCCACACCCTAAATAAAATTAATACCATCAAAAAGGAATTAAATGGACTCTATGAACTACTAGGAATTAGAGAAAAAAGCTACATTTGTTAAGCAGAGGTATTATGAGAGCGGCCCTAGGGCCTTAAAACTCCTGTCATGGAGGTTAAGGAAGCAACAGGCAGAGAGCTCCATATTTGAAATTAGAGACCCTAGAACTAAAAAAACATGCCACAAGTTAGAGGACATACAACACATTTTTGAAAATTATTACAGAGAACTATACAGGGAACCAAATACAACTAGCCCTCAGGAAATAAATACATTTCTGGAATCACTAGATTTACCCTCCATAGGTGAAGAACAGAATAAAAACCTAATGGCAGATATCACAAAGGAAGAAATAAAAAAGGCAATCTCTAAGTTGAAGGCCAACAAGGCACCAGGAACAGACGGCTTTCCGGCCGAATGGTACAAGACCTTTAAAGAGCAAATAGTACCAATACTTTTGGATTGCTTTAACCACACACTTAAAGAAGCTGAACCACCAAGAACATGGAGTGAAGCAATCATTTCAGTTATTCATAAGGAAGGTAAGGATAAAAAAGAGTGCAGTGCATATAGACCAATCTCTGTACTTAATATTGATTACAAGTTGTATGCGTCAATACTGTCTAAAAGATTAGAACATTTTATACCAGAACTAGTGGACCCAGATCAAACAGGCTTTGTGTGCGAGAGACAGACGCAAGACAATATCAGACGGGTGCTGCATATACTTGATCATGTGACTAAAGGGAAAAAACAAGCTGTAGTACTCAGTCTAGATGCCGAAAAGGCGTTTGATTCGGTCCGCTGGGAGTACCTGTATTTGACGCTGAGAAGATTTGGATTTAAAGACGACTCTATTAGATGTTTTAAAACCCTATATTTTTCCCAAAACGCCAGAATAAAAATCAACGGACATCACTCACAGCCTATTGAGCTGGAGCGAGGATGCCGTCAAGGTTGTCCTCTCAGCCCAGCCCTTTTCTCCCTATTTATCGAACCCCTAGCACAGTCAATCAGGGATGACCCAGTAATAAAAGGAACAATGGTCAGGGGCTTGGAGCAAAAGATTTGTCTATATGCGGACGACGTTTTATTGCTTATAACAGAGCCAGAGACTAGCATCCCTAGGCTGATGTCTATACTAAAAGAATTTGGAACCTATTCCGGATATAAATTAATTGTACAAAAAACTCAAATTTTATGCTATAATTATTCCCCTCAAAAAGAATTACTGAATAGATTTGATTTTAAATGGAACTCAAAGGACATTAAATATTTGGGGATTTGAATACCTAAAGATCTATCCCAGATATACGAAAGCAATTTTGGTCCCGTAAGTAAAAACATCAAGTCAGATATTGACAGATGGTCTCAACTGCCCTTAGACATGCATAATAGGATAGAAACAATAAAGATGAACCTACTCCCCCGACTTTTATACCTCTTTCAATCCCTCCCAGTAATGATTACGCAAATGCAATTTAACGAATGGGATAAGTGGATCTCAAGATTCATATGGGCAGGTAGAAGGCCAAGGATCCAATTCAAAACGCTGCAACTGGCTAAAGAGAAAGGGGGCAGATCACTACCATGCCTAGCAGACTATTATAAGGCAGCGCAATTAAGAACACTGGCATGCTGCTGCAACTCAAATTATACAGCAAAATGGAAGGACTTGGAAACTTCACAATTAGACATTCCATTACAATCTATATTGGGTAGTAAAACACTGTATGAGCAGCATTCTAATGGTCTGAACCAATGGTCTAAAGTCTGCCTTCGTATTTGGTTTAAGGAATGTAAGTCACCAACATTTGAAAGACAGTCTAAGTTACTGAGATGGGTTGCTTTTGACCCTGACTTCAAGCCCGCAAGGATTGACGGGAGGTTTAAACATTGGTATGGAAGAGGAATTACTTCTTACTGTTCAATTACATCCAAGGGAGAATTTGATAGTTTTCAGAAATTTTCGGATACATATGGGCTAGAAAAAACGGATTTCTTTAGGTATCTTCAAACCAGGTCTTATTATAACGATCAGATAAAACCACTAGAGGAAAGTGAGACCAACTTAATCGACATATTTATTGACATGTACAAAAAAAAGGATAATAGGAAACTCGTTTCAAAACTGTACTCCCGTATCAAGTCTATTAAGAAACACTCGACGGATAAGATTAGATTAAAATGGGAGAAAGAATCTCAAATTGTCATCACAGAAGAAGAGTGGTTGAATATATGCTCCGTACAGTCAACTTCTACTAGTTCTGGTCTCTGGAGAGATTTCTGCTGGCGTGTGGTGAACAGCTAGCAGACCATTTTCATATATTCTGGAGCTGCCCAGCTATTCAACCATATTGGCAAAAGATCCCGCAAGTAGTACAAAACATTTTTGGTGATGAAATTAATAGCTCCTTTTCTACAATCTACCTGGGTAATATTGCACCCCATATATTGGGGCGAGACAAATATCTTTTAAAAATACTATTAGCAGCTAGTAAGAAAACCGTAACTCGAAGCTGGCTGCGGGCCACACCTCCAGCAGAGTCAGACTGGATCAATGTTGTGACTGATATCCAAAATATGGAAAGGATGACCTCTTCGTTAAATCTACAGACTGATAAATATTTGCACTATTGGGAAAAATGGATTGTGTACATGTCCGAAAGCGACGCTCATTGAACCATCATTGTATTTGTAACTCCACCAGTATAACGTCTGAATGAATGTATTGTATAGGTGACCAACTGTTTGTTCTATGTTTTTCTATAAGTTGTCTATGTTCTTTTTATAAAAATAAAGTACAAAAAAAAAAAAAAAGTTTACCTATTACAGGTAAGATACTAATAGGTCTGCTGTTTGGACCTGCAAATGGTTCCTTACAGTTTTTCAGGAGAGGCGTTACCTTTGCTATTTTCCAGCGCTGTGGGTACACTCTTTCAAGCAACCCCACTGGGCTTGCCTGTTTTAAAGGAAAGAAGAAGCTCTTTAATTTCATCAGCATTAATGACCCTAAATTCAAAATTACATTGCTTGTCATGCATGATATATTTACTTATTATGGCATCTGACAGCTCTCCATCCTTCGGCATCATCTGCTTTCTGATTAAATCCACCTTACATTTGAAATAATTATTGAAATTATTTGCAATGTCAACAGGTTTTGTGATAAATTTCCTTCAACTTCAATAAAAGAGGGTGTTTTACTCCTTTTAGTTTTACCGATGACTTCATTTAATGTTTTCTGTTGTGGCTCTCAAGTCGCTTGAGGCAGTGATCGGGTCCAGTTAAAATGTGTTTGACATGCTGCTGCTATGAGAGAAGCACGCTGATTCCGGAAGAGGTTTTATCGGGTTTAATAGACAATGAACAGCGGCTTTCATTAAATGTGCACAAGATGGCAAAGGGAGGGTACCGTGGCGAACGTTACACTAATCACATTCAACAAAGCAGTCAACAAAAAATGACGGCTACCCAAATACTCACCTCTCGCTTCCTTCTCACTGGTGCAAGTGATGCGGCCCTAATATACGTTATGGTTATCACCCACGGTGCTCACGTGACAACCAGGCAACCAGACCAAACCAGCAGAAATATGAACATAGCTCCTACATTTTCCATAATTTCTTACTATCTCCTTTGTACTCCTCCTCCTTCATTTTGGTTACAGTGTTTCTAAATGATTGGCAAACTTACCAGTCATGCAGATTTTCAGATGCTACAGCTACCGTTTTGAGTGTCTTTCTTTCATGGACTTTTTAAGTTCATGATCAAGCCAGGGTGTTCTAATGTTTTTCACAGAAATGTTCTTCATAGGAGCATGTTTATCACAAGCATTCATAAATAAATCCATAAACCTGCATAATGCGGCCTCTGCATTCTTAACATCCAGCACTGAGTTCCACATGATTTTGGACATATATTTGAGAAATTCAACTCATGAAAAGGTCTTGTAAATTCTTTTAAAGATTATTTTAGGCCCCACTTTGGGAACTTAAGTCCTCAAAGTAAATGCTACCATATTATGGTCACTGAATCCCATAATTTTAGAACATTTTTCAGGAGCATTTGTAAAACAGCTATCTATACACTTGATGAGACAGCCACTGCACTGTTAGTACTGACCATAGTTGGTATATTAACCACCTGAGTTAAGTTACATACAGAAGCCACATCACAAAGTTTCTTTTTCAACGTACAATTATCTGAAAGCCAGTCTATCTTAAAATCACCAAAAGAGTAGATTTGATTATTTGTATCAGACACATTTTGCAACATTGTACATACATCATCTAAATAAACACTACTAGAGCCTGGATGTCCGTAGCAGCAACAGATTAACTGTGTGGACTTGAGTGTGGAATGTGTACCTGTAGCCATAAGGCTGTCTCAGATATGGCCATTGTATATTATTTTCTTGCACCTTATTCTTTAAACTACAAATGTTCAAGTGTGCAAGTCTTAAACCCCTTTTTGGTAGTTTAAGCATCTTTGTAAAAAGAAATAGTTAGAGATTACACATACCTGTATAACCATTAATCCAGGCTTTGTTGGGAGTTTCTTTATTACAATAGTTCCTTTAGCTTCTCCAAGCTCCTGATGCATAATACTTTAACCTGTTCTAGATTTCCATTTAATTTGACAAATACTTTACAATTGTGGTCCACCCAGACTGCAGTTTTCCCGGTTTCCTCAAGAATCTCGCTTTTTTTCCAATGTCAGCGTTTCTTTTGACAAGATGCTCATTTAGATATACATCTAAACAGGGATACAGGAATTGTGTGACATGCTTCTGTTGTGCACAAAAGGGGCTTAATCAATTGATAGGGAGATCAATAATTTTTTTGGGGGGAATATTAATTATTAAAAATAGCATTTTCGACTGATATCAATATTAAAATTAATAATAATAAATTAATAATAAATAAACGGTCAAGAAATGCACCTTAAAGGTGCAACGGGGCACCATCCCAAAACTGGGGACTATCCATTAATTTATCGGTCTTGTGTTTCTAGAAGGATGAATTCGTGCACAGACCATCTTCACCAGCTTGTTATGAAGAATGTACACAAAACGCAGGACAACTTCTTAATGCACTTTCAACATCCCTGAATTCTACAGTCTAATCTAAAATAACAATCACTCAAACGATCCGTTAAAAAAAAAAAGGGCAAGTCTCTAGCACTGGTCTGTCTGTGTGTGTGTGTGTGTGCGTGCGTGCGTGACGGGTCCCGACAAGGCTCAGGGCAGCACGTGTGTGTGTGAAAAGGGGAGGAGTGTGAGAGAAGGTGTCTCGCTGCCGCTGAGTGTGGGAGGAAATCTCGACTGCGCGCTGCGGCGCGCTGTGGCGAGATCCTGAAAGCAAGATGGCGTACACTTGTGCGTGTGAGTGAGAGAGAGGGAAAGAGAGAGAGAGGACAGGAAAGAACCAAAGAGTTGCTGGCTCAGAGATGGAGTAATTACGCTTTATCACGCAGTAATACAGGGCAGATGTGGATCTGCCTCTGCACCACTGGTTTTTCTCAGATAGAGATCAATACACTCACTTCCAACACAAAGGCACAACAGTCAGCGCGGTGGCTGAACACAAACACTAACGGATCGCTCGATCCGTGTGTAAACAAGCATGTACACACAAATAAACTAACTAGCTCTGCCCAGACGTAAGCCTCTTACTTTGTGAATGGGGGAGCTGGTCACTCAGTCCGGCTTTGCGGAGCGGCAGAGTCCCGAGTCTTCGCCTCCTGGCGGAATCGGCTGCTGGTCTTGCTTTGCTGAACGGGCGCAGCAGAAAGTGGAGCTTGTGTCCGGTCCGGATGGCGGAGCGGTGGGGTCCGTTGATTCACCTCCTGGCGGAAGATGGTGAAATCTGAGCTCTTTCTTGGTATGGCTTCCGTTACTCAGCATTCTGGCGGGATGCTGCGGCTGGTCCTCGTCCTTGTTAACAGGAGCGGCGCGCCGACTTGGGGGGGGGGGGG
>CAESWR010001262.1:83030-96601 GCA_903171835.1 Mullus surmuletus
CGGAGCGGGGGGGGGGTGCTTGTAACATGGGAGGTCACATCGCGTTACGCGCGATGATGAACGTAGGGGAAACAGTGCTGCATTGGATGCGACACAAACAACTGCACCGCAAGTGTTTTTTCTCCTGCGGCCACTGAGCCACCGGCCCACCGGGACAATGTCTGTCCGATGGCCAGTCCAGCCTGTTGGTGACTGTCACTATTTGACAACCGTGCACACATCGGGCACAAATCAGCGATCAACACAAACACAATCACCTACATGGCTGTTAAAGAGCCTTCACTGTCGTGCACAATGTACAACTGTCAACAATAGCAGCACTTGCACTTTTGGAGGACGTGGCAAACCGCACAATCACACCGGAGCGACATTTCATGGAGCGGGAGGACAACAATACAGATGTGGCTGACGACCCGGTTCTGGCTCCCGCGGCCTGTCCTGCTGCAGATGTGGAGGAGCTGCAGCCTGCTCTATGGCCCGGAGAAGGTGGGCCGCATTGTGACGGCATGTGGCGGCATGTGGCGGCATGTAGCGTCCTCCACGTTCAAGAACGTTAATCATGCGGTCGATCCGTAATTGATGCCTGAGACTCCACGTACAATCTCCTCTTGTGACTGAAGGACTGCCTGTGTGAGGACACTCCCGCTGCCTTCGGGTGGGCCGGAGGATGCGCCGCCGCGTCCGGGTGGGCTGCCGGCGCCACACACACTGGCCGACACATCCATTTCAGGTTGATCATTACAAATATGGGTTTATTGAAATGCCTGATTCTGTGTTATTCTTGTATTTACATTCATGGCAAAGCATGCGGAAATGTTGTAGTAAGAAATGGACCCCCCACTTACCCTCCAGGCTCTGGGAGTCAGCGCATGGGGCGGGGGGGGGGCGTGTGTGAGCTCCTCTCTCTGACCCCCACCTGTCTGGCCGCTGGACGTCCGACCACTTTTTTTTAATCTCCGCGGGGATGTGTTGCTCTGAACCCACCGCGTTCACTCTCTGGCAAACCTTCTCCCACTCACATTGTTTGTTTTTTTAAGCACTAACTCCCAGGTGACAATACTAGAGAGAAAATATATGGTTGCATAGGCAGAGGCCAGGCCAGGTTTTGATCTCCTGAAGATCGGGAGGCATCCCGATAAATAGAAAAGATTCGGGCAGGGACCGTGATTCTGTAGGTAATACCAGACCATGAAATGCTACTATCCCAGAGGAGGAAAGGGTCAGACTGACGTCCCCTGGACAAAAGGATAGCCAAGTGTTTATGAGTGCTGAGAACAGAAAGAATTGCTGGGCAATTGGTTTGCTGTTCAGAGTAGAGAAGTCCAGACCATTAAGTGCTTACTATCCCAGAGGAGGAAAGGGTCTGACGGGCGTCCCCTGGACAAAAGGATAGGCAAGTATTTATGCATGCTTTGATTCTGCTGGGTTTGAGAAAGATGCAGGTTTGATTCCGCTGATCTCACCCTTGTTACTCAAGGTTAGATTTTTTGATGAAGGGAAAGATAACATGTTAGAGCGCCTTTGATTTGATTTGGGTTGTTTTCAGTTACCTGTCTATATGTTTGCGATGCTTCTGCCTTTGTCGTTATCATATTATTATTGTGTTGCTATTATCTTGTTCTAAATAATTTGGCCCTTGGCAACCTTGCAGCCAAGCTTCTCAGTTTGGTTTAGAGTTTGCAAGTGTTGAAAATTTCTCTGAAAATTTTAATTTTGGTTTTCTACTTTCTATGATTAGGTTTATTTTGTTCTGAATTATTTTGGTTCTGTTAGCTTTATTTGCGGATATGGTGAGCCATGGGTTAGAGCGTCCTGATAGTAATTATAACGTTTAAAGCAGTTACGAGCAAAGTTTGATTAATAAAAAAATAGGAGCTCAGGTAATCAACCCATGTCATCTCTTTTATGCCAAGATGATTTACTGTTTTGTTTTCTGAATTATTTTATGTTACTTCAGGACTGAGGACAGTCTTTTGTCTGTTGTGGTTGCTTCTCTTGTTTTGCAAGAGGACTGCACTGGATAGACCAAATTTGACGAGGATGAAATCCTTCCAAATTCCTGATCCAAACCTTCCTAATCTAAAAAGATCTGATAACCAAATTTAATCGAATTGCAAAAATTCTTGCAAATTCTTGAAACAGCAACAATTCACTTACAAATTGGAATTCAGAAGCTAGTACTTCAACTTAGAACAAACAAAAATAAAAACAACGCAGAGATAAGAATTAACTGAGCAAGTAAGTGGACCTTCTAGGACAACCAAAGCAGAAAAAACACTAAGTTCTGAACCCTTTACTTAGGTAAAGAGATATAACTGAACACTAACTATGACCACAAACCCTTCACCTTGATGAAGAAAAAGTTTTTCACTAAAAGTGATTAATTGTGAGCCCTTTACTTAAAGTAAAGAGAAAGTTGCGTCTAGAAAAGATAATAATGTATTTTTCAAAATTTCAACAACAGCAGCATTGCATTTCTTTTGATTGTATTTGATTTTGGTTATGGTTGTTCAATAGAACAAAGAAAGTAAAAGGTCTTACTGGCCATAAATTGTATGTAATCAAAGGAACATTAATAACTATACAAGATTGGCATCTGGGAAGTAACTTCACAGGTAGCGAAAGTTCATCAAACCCATTTGAACAACAAAAAGAACATTTACAGATTCAAAAGTTTGAGTGTCTCACTACACAGGTGGAGCTACCAGAGGACAATGGCAGAGGAACAATCTGAAGTGTGAGACGGAGACACAGGCCGCGATTGTTCACACCTGAATCAAGCCACGTCCCCCATCACAAAAATGTGGTAATTAGGACAATTTGACCAGCGGGTGTTGATCAAAAGAAGTTTTGACCAAACCTCAAATTAAATTCCTATGTTAATGACTCAACACCCTAGAATGGAGTGTTGTACGCAGGAAATAGGTTCGAAGTTTGTGTCTGTTGTGAAAATGTTGCCCTGCCATCCTCAAGCTCTACCCAAGTAGCCAAGCACTGCCTGTCTCCAACAAACTGGCAACACCACTGCAACGCTACAGACTGGAGGTCTGGTTGATGTAAGTTAGCGCTGCACAGTCTCTTATCAATCAGAGTTTATATTAACTTGTGTTACCACATACCAAAATTGTTTGCTTGATAACCTTCTCCAAATTTTGACACCCACACCACAAGGTTCCAATTCAACAAGGCAGTGCTGTAGCGGAGGAATCGTTCATGCACAGGTGTTGGCCAGAACACCACTTAAGACCAATTCAGAGGACGAAGAGTGTAGCAATGTTGGGGCAAATTTGGAGAAATTTACTTTTGTCTCGTTAGGGGCACCACCGTAATTATCCGGAAGTCAATTATTAATGGTTTTGTGGAATATGAACGAGGCAGAGGTACGGATGAGTTCAGTTTATTCCAGCGAAGAGCTGACACACAAACACACCACCAGTTTCCCACTTCCAATAACACCCCCTTAAGCCTGTGACGTCATTTCCTGTTTCTCAGGTGTGAGACCACCCCCCTTAGTTTCCACTGCACAGGCCCCCCCGAACATCTAGAATAGGCCAAAAGGGCAATATTAATACAAAACACAAAGGCAGAAGTCCAAACCCTCTCAGTCCCGCACAGGCGGCCTGATGACCCGACCCCAGCGATTATGCCTGACAGCAGGAGGGGAATGGGAAGGGGCTGCAGCAGGGTGCAGATCCTGTGGCCGGGTCATCCGGGAGGCAGGCTTGGCAGCACGGCCCTTAAAGGAAACAGAGGGACCAGATAAGGCAGTGGCAGGCAAGGGCGGACAGCCGCGGCGTGGAGGCTGAGCTACCTCCACCGTCTCCTCAAGGCCCAAGTGAGCAGGCTTAAGGCGGTCCACCGAAACCCGTTCCGAACGCCCCCAAATGTCCACTAGAAAAGTCTTTGGCCCCGACTCCAACACCCGAAAAGGCCCGTCATACGGAGGCCTCAGCGGAGAACGGTGGGCATCATGCCGGATAAACACATATCCCGCAGAGAGGAGGTTCTTCGGGATGTACGTCTTGGGGAGGCAGTGATGAACTGGCACCCTAACGCCTAAACGGACAGCAGGATGAGGATCATGGCTGACCACGGGGACGAAGCATCAGGGAGGAACTCCCTCGGGACCCTCAGGGGCTGGCCGAAAACCAGCTCAGCCGACGAGGACTGCAGGTCCTCCTTTGGGGCCGAGCGCAGGCCAAGCAAGCCCCACGGCAGACGATCAATCCAATTAGGATCCTTGAGGGATGCCCGGAGAGGAGCCTTCATAGAGCGGTGAAACTGCTAGCACAGTCCATTCGCCTGCGGGTTGTACGCCGTTGTGCGAAGGAGCTTCACCCCGAGACTCTCTGCCACCGCCGTCCACAGCTCCGAGGTGAACTGAGCACCCCGGTCGGACGTCAGGTCAGAGGGCATACCAAAACGTGCCACCCAGGCAAAGATGAAAGCCCGTGCGACCTCTACTGTCATGGTGGACGCCAGGGGCACAACCTCCGGCCACCTACTGGTCCTGTCCACCATGGTGAGGAGTTATTTGAAGCCCCCCTGATGGGGGAAGCGGACCCACCAGATCCACGTTGACATGGTCAAATCTTCTCTCTGGGACCAAGAACGGCCCGAGGGGCGCCTTAGTGTGCCTGTGCACCTTGGCACGCTGACAGGCCATGCAGGCAGCAGCCCATCCCCGAACATCCTTACGCATGCCCGGCCAGATGAACCTTGCCCCCACCAGCTTCACAGAAGCCTTCACACCTGGGTGTGAAAGGGCATGTAAGGAGTCAAACACCTGGCGGCGCCAACTGGCCGGGACCAAAGGGCGGGGCTGGCCCAGAGAGACGTCACAAAGGAGCTTGGCATCACAGCTCTGAAACGCCACCTCCTCCAGACAAAGCCCCGTCAAGGGTGACCGGAAAGCCTGGACCTCTCCGTCCGTGAGCTGGTCAGCAGCCATGGCAGTGTAGTCCACCCCAAAATGCACAGAGCTGACCTGAGCCCTGGAGAGGCAGTCAGCCACCGCGTTGTCTTTGCCAGCCACATGCTGAATGTCAGTTGTAAATTCCGATATGGCCGAAAGGTGGCATTGCTGCCGCGCCGACCATGGCTCAGCAGTCTTAGCCATAGCAAAAGTCAGAGGCTTGTGGTCCACAAAGGCAGTAAACTCCCGGCCCTCCAGCAGGAACCTAAAATGGCGTGTGGCCAGGAAAAGCGCTAGCAGCTCCCTGTCGAAAACACTGTACCGCCGTTCACTGTCCCTGAGCGTCCTGCTAAAGAAAGCAAGTGGTTGCCCTGGCCACTCACCCATTGCTCGCACACACCCCCTACAGCAAAATCAGAGGCATCGGTGGTCAGGGCCACAGGAGCATCAGCCGCCGGGTGCGCCAGCAAGGCCGCTTTGGCCAGTGCAGCCTAGGTATCCTCAAAGGCCTGCACCCTCACCGGCGACCAGTCCACAGGAGCGCTGGCCTTCTGACCCTTCAGTCCTTCGTAAAGGGGACGCATCAGGTGAGCTGCCCTCGGAATTAAACGGTTATAAGTTCACCATGCCGAGGAACTCCTGCAGGGTTGCAACGCTTGCAACGTCGGACCGGGCGTGGGGTGGGTGACGTCGTAGCGGGGGGGATGCTTGTAACATGGGGGGGGGTCACATCGCGTTATGCGTGATGATGAACGTAGGGGAAACAGTGCTGCATTGGATGCGACACAAACAACTGCACCGCAAGTGTTTTTTCTCCTGCAGCCACTGAGCCACCGGCCCGTCGGGACAATTGTCTGCCCGATGGCCGGTCCAGCCTGTTGGTGACTGTCACTATTTGACAACCGTGCACACATCGGACACAAATCAGCGATCAACACAAACACAATCACCTACGTGGCTGTTAAAGAGCTTCACTACTGTGCACAATGTACAACTGTCAACAATGGCAGCACTTGCGCTATGGAGGACGTGGCAAACCGCGCGATCAGACGGAAGCGACATTCCATGGAGCGGGAGGACTTGCTCCACAATACAGATGTGGCTGCCGAGCCAGTTCCGGCTCCCGCGGCCTGTCCTGCTGCAGATGTGGAGGAGCTGCAGCCTGCTCTATGGCCCGGAGAAGTTGGGCCGCATTGTGACGGCATGTGGCGTCCTTCACAATGTGGCCAACCTGCATGGCATCCCTCTGGCCGAGCAGCATGTCCCCCCATGAGACCACCCACCCAGATGCCGGAGGGATGGACGTCGATCCCCGGCCAGGCAGCCGTCATTGCCCGCCAGAATTTCATCGCCTCAATGTGAATGAGGAAGAAGCTCACGATTACACCATTCATGAAGCCATATCATGGATTTATTTTGTTCAACTAAACGTTGAAGAACGTTAATAATGCGGTCGATCCGTAATTGATGCCTGAGACTCCACGTACAATCTCCTCTTGTGACTGAAGGACTGCCTGTGTGAGGACCCTCCCGCTGCCTTCGGGTGGGCTGCCGGCGCCACACACACTGGCCGACACATCCATTTCTGTTGATCATTAAGAATATGGGTTTATTGAAATGCCTGATTGTGTGTTATTCTTGCGTTTACATCGATGGCAAAGCATATGGGGATGTTGCAGTAAGAATTGGACCCCGCACTTACCCTCCAGGCTCTGGGAGTCAGCGCGGGGGGGCGGCGTGTGTGAGCTCCTCTCTCTGACCCCCACCTGTGTGGCCGCTGGACGTCCGACCACTTTTTTTTAATCTCCGCGGGGATGTGTGGCTCCGAACCCACCGCGTCCACTCTCTGGCAAACCTTCTCCTCACATTGTTTTGTTTTTTTTATACTGACGCGACAAACCCTCAGTTTCTCCTCCATCTCCCGACCAGCACCTCCAGCTCACACGCCGTCAACTTCTTCTTCTTCCACATCTTTTTGCGAGCGTGGACAGGAGAGACCCTGTTTAGATCAAATAGCATATAAGTGGGTGTAATGAGGGCGGCCCGGCCACGCGCTCAATTCCACGCTGAGTAGGAAGTATCAAGGAGAGGTGCGCGGATCCCGGCGCTCGCACTTATTGATACATCCAGAATTTTTTTTCGGGGATTCTTGCGTACGCTGGCGTTTAGTGTGAAATCCACGTAGTTGTTAGTACATGAGGCCCCTGGTCATTCTTTATTTAATATTCACTTGCACGTCAACTGTATTTATCTACCTTGTTGCAATTTTATTTTACATTTTATTCTTGACACCACTGGTTCAGATTTGTATTTTTTGTAATAAACAAAAGTACAGATTTTATATATCTTGTTGGTGTCAGATTATTAACAACAACGATTATTAATAGGCCTGGGCTTTCAAGGACTTCTGTTGGTCCCTGGACCTCACTTTGAGAACCCCTAATTCTCTTTTTTCAGTATACATATCAAATGTCCCAGACATTGTGTGCAAACACCTAATTTTTTTCGGTGTGCTTGGATGAGGTGGGGGGGCCCCACGAATTTCTTGCTTGGAGCCAAAACACCCTTGCAACGCCACTGTCAATAAGGCGCCGGTTCACAATGTCGACCAGCAGTCGGTGAGCGCACAGGAAATCCGCACCCAGTATGGGCACAGAAACAGAAGCGACAATAAATTCCCAATTAAACCGACGTCCATTAAAACACGAAGTCACAGGCCTCACGCCGAAGGTGTGAATCGGGGCGACACCTGCAGCCAATGCGCCCGCAGCCGACGCCGGCAGGACACTCCGCTAAGCACCAGAGTCCACCAGCAGGCGGCGCCTGGACAATTCGTCCTCAACGAAGAGAAGCTGTTCTGCCTCACCAGCGCCCACAGCTGCTACTGAGCACCGGCCCTGGTGTTTCCCGTGTCCGGGAAAGAGCACGGCGGGATGCACCGCCGGGCTTTGGCTCCAAAACGGCGGTGATAGAAGCAAAGCTCCCGGTTTACCATCCGGCGCGCAGTCACCGCAGCAACAGCTGACGCTGGCCACTCTTCCGGCTGGGACTGTGGCTGCGCCGGGAGCACGACGTGCATGGGAGAACACCGCGACGCCAGCAGGATCCTGTCGGCTTCCTCCGCCAACCCACGGTAATCCTTCGTGAGCGTTAGTGACGAGGTGGCAAGCACCGTACGTACCGGCGGAAGGGGACCTGGCGGAGGAACACCTGGATGAAGAGGAAGGAAGCGTGCCCAGATCCCAGCAGCGCGAGCATGTTTTCCATTAGCTCGGTGGGTTTTGCGTCCCCCAAGCCGTTGAGGGTCAACAGCCACTCCGCCCGCTCCGCTTCGGATAGCTGGAACACCCGCAGCAGCCGGGCCTTCAGTGCGTCGTACTTCTGTACCTGCGGCGACTCCCTCCCTGTGCTGACACACAAACACACCATCAGTTTAAATACTCCCGCTTCCAATAACACCCCCTTAACCCTGTGACGCCACTTCCTGTTTCTCAGGTGTGAGACCACCCCCCTTAGTGTCCACCACAGTTTAATAATTGATAATTAAAAAAAACATTTTAAAGCAATCTCATCTGAAATCGTGAATTCTTAATACATGGATCTATTTCTTGCAAGAAGAAGTATCCCAACACAATCTCGGTATGGATATGAACAATTTATTGAAAAATTATAATAGTAAACAAATCAGATAACAGATCAAAACTATACGTAATGGTAGTGAATGATGGTTTGTTTGCTTGATATTTGTTGGCGGAAGGGTAAGAAAGGGCAGAGGGAAAGGTGAAAATAAGGAAAAAGACAAATTAGATCAAATAAAAAATCGAGTAAAATGAAACTATCAAAATAAATCTTTTAAAACGGCTTGGTTGAGAAATTGTATGAATTAGTAGTTCCCCATCGGCATCAACTCAATATCACTGTGTTGTGGAGTTGGAAGTCTTACTTTGTACCAAGGATGACGTTTGCGTTGGAACTCCAAAGGATCGTGTTACGGGGCTGTTGAATCTAGTAACGTCGGCGAGGTTGGCTCTCCGAGGTTCTGGTGACGTCAGCGGTGTAAGGACGTCCACGTGGTAGCTCCAAAAATCCTGATGTGTTTCAGGATACAGTGATGTTTGCAGGGACGTCGGATACAAAACTCAGCCGATGAAAAATCTGCTCGGTTCTTTATCTGAATAAAAATGAAAATAATCTCCCTGGCCAGTAGATCTTATTCTCATCTTCTTCAAACTCAGACTTGAGTTTTAAACATTGAAGGTTCTCAAAAAGTCAAATAAAAATGTTAAAAAGGTCTGGAAAAATGTTCCTCCTGTTACGTGTATTGACAGGGGGAAAGAATATAAAATACTTAGTAAGGTAGTAACTTAGTAATACAAAGTCTTAGCGATCTTTGTAACTAAAAGTCAAAATACCAAAAATAAAAAATAGGCCGGAAAGTGAAGCGAAGGCGGCCACGAAAACAAATCATGATTAAACTGGGAACAGCAAAGAAGTTGCTTCAAGCGTCCAGTAGAAAGAAAAGACTTGCAAGAGGCGTAGAGTTAAACTGGATGACACCAGTAAGTTGACGAAAAGGAAGCCAAAATAAAGTGGAACACTCAAAATTAAATCAAAACGAAAAAGATAAAAACGGAAAAGTTAAGGCTAAGAATAGAAGCGCTAAGAGCGTAAGTAAAAGAGAGTGTAAAAGAGCAAAAGAGCTAAGAGTTAAAAGAGCAAAAAGAGCTAAAAGAGAGTAAAAAGAGAATGAACAAAGGATGCACGTGTGTTTTTATCCTAGTTGGGCGTGTAGCTAGGAAGAGCATCTCATTGGAGAGTTGCAGATTTTATGGCAGCAAGAGGATGGAGAAAGGAAAAGGGGGAGACATGGAAAAGCCGCCAAAACCAGAATGTTCAATACATTTGATTTCCTTTGTCTCCAGGAAGTTCAGATTATACACATTTCACTGATGTAATTCTTACAAAACACTTCCTTACCGATATTCTCCGGTTGCTGAATTAGTAAATGATGAAAAGGTGCCTTGATTTGACTACATGACAGTAATCATTAATGCATGTAAAAGTTAGATTTCATTAGTGTGTGAATGCGATGTCCATTCCTTTGTCCGGGTTTTACGAACGAGGTCTGGTGTTGCTTCCTTGGCTTGCAAGGAAGGTTTGTTGTTCCAAACCTGATCTTTCTCAGGCCTGGAAAGATTGCGTTTATATGAAAGGTCAATTCTTGATCTCCGTGTCCAGTCCAGTGCTCTTTATTGCTGGTCCGAGGAACCTCTAGCTGATCTGGCGAGGCTCATGCTGACATCTTTACTCCTTGGTGGGGAAAACAAGTTGTCTTTGATGGGAGATTTGGTGGAGATGTTGATTCCAAATAGGAGAAGAATGGCCAGGTCTCACAGTCTGTCCTCTGTGATCATGGTTGTCTTAATCCCAAGGAATTGTTGGAGAAAAAATTTGGAGCAAAAACCGAATTGAAGGCATGGCCTTCAATTAAGCACATGCTCCTCCTGCGGTTCTTTCGATCTTCGAATGGCAAAGAATGATTCCTGGCTTAATTCTGAGTCACCATTCTCCTTTTATTAAGCAGTAGAACATGAACCGGTTACAAGTCCATCCTCGTGGAGGGAGAGAGAGTGCACAACCAGTACAGCAACATGGTCTGCCTTCCTCTCTCTCCTGTCTCTGTCGCCCTGCGCTAACATTTATACTCTATCTAGCGGAATGTGTGTTTGTCCAGATGCAGGGGAAAGACAGCAAGTCTGCAGGTCTCCTCCGTTCCCATCGTTGATCCTCCTTACATGGGTGGTCGTAAAGTCACCCCCCTTCTTGGGTCTTGACCTGCAACGTCTCACGCACACACATTCACACCATCCTATCCTATGTTACATATGTTTAAAATCAATCATTATGAAGTTTTCTAGGGTTATTGATGTTTAGGTAAACAACTGGTCATCTGTTTTTTTCCTTATCGGTTTCCCTCCTTGGAAATGGGCAAACCGGAAATACGAACGTAAACCGTCGCTAATAAACACTGTGCTTTTACTTTGAAGGGGCAAGAGAAAGCCCGCGCCGACGCCGGAGCACATCGCCGCTATCTTGCGGCTCCCCATCAATCATCACGTCAGGAAAGGAACAGGCCATTGCATTCTCTACATGGATTTATAAATCTTAATAGTTAGGTCCACGGTGATGGCCACATTGTGGAATCCATTTCTCTGTATCTATGAATAGCATAGATCTAGATAGGTAGTACGCGTTTTGCTTTTATTTTGTTTTCTATTATTTTGTTTTCTGTTTTCTTGTTTTCTTTTACGGTTTTCAATTGCTTGCGCATGCTTATATGAAAAAAAGGGAGAGAGAGAAAGAGAGAGTGGAGAGAGTGTGTGTGAGAGACAGAGAGAGAGAGAGAGAGAGTGTGTGTGTGTGTGAGAGAGAGAGAGAGAGAGAGAAAGAGAGAGAGAGAGAGAGAAACGTTTTTCAAAATTATTTTCCTTTTCCTTCATGACTTTCCTTCATGACATCTTATAAGCATTTCAAGACTCAGTCACTCCAAGGCTTCGCATTTTTCTAATGGAAAAATGATCCTTTGAAGAACTGAACTCAAACTGAACACTGAACCTAATCCAAACAAAATGAACATTGCTTGACTTCATGCTGTCCTCTTCCACCAGCCCGGAATAAAAGAAATCAACTCAACATAATGAGCATTGCTTAACCACAGAACTTCTTCTTCCACCAGGCCATAAATCGCATTCAAGAATTTCAGATTTTTGATTTTGGCTTCTAGCTAGCCAGTCTTTTCTAGGAACAAGCTAACCAGTCTTGTCTAGAAAAAACGGTGTCTGTGGTCCTGCCTGAAGGAGGACTAAGTAAAACCAACAGGAGCTGAAAGTTCACAGGTCCAGACAACAACATGGCAGTGGGCGAGTCCTTCCAACAGGATCCACACCTCCCACTGTGAGACAACACCTCGACTGCTGCACCCCGTGCCCCTTCCTCCAGTGGGTCCCCCTCCTCTTCTTCACCCATGGGACCATAGCTGTTGGCAGGATTTGACCCCCCCGAGTTAACGGCTACTACAGCATCTGAGCAACGATGATAGCGGAGCCATGCTCAGATCCAGTAAGTAGACCATCGTTGGAGCAACACTGGAACCTGAGTCTCAGAAGAAGCTGCCCTGCTCAACCCAGCGCACACATTGAGATTAGGACAACGCTGGCGCCTGAGTCCCAGAAGAAACTGCCCTGCTCAACCCAGTGAGCACATCAAGATAAGGACAACGCTGACACCAGAGTCCTAGAAGTAGATGTCCATCCCTCCTCTTCTCACCCAGCTGCAGCAAGAGCTTCACGGCACGCCACGCTCAGAATTTCATTCCCCTACCAGCAAAGAACGGCTTGGACACTGCAGAAATGTGGACACTATCAACTTCCAACGCAGGATCTAACAAAAAAAAACGGAATACATCACTCAAAAAACACAACTGCAAGTTGGAAATTGGATGCGCAATTTGAGTTGAGAAGGCGCGAAACTTGGACTGTGCTGTGTTGGTTTTCTGGGAAAACCTCACAATGAAGGAACACTCTTGGTGGAGCACCTGGTTAGAGTTGTGGACACTACATGCACCAAAGCAGAAGACACACCACTGTCTGCTGCTTGTGCTAAAGGACTGGACATTCTGCCTGGAAAACCCAGGTGAATGGGGAGACTGATTATGAAGGGAGCTGTAGCGCTAACATCGCGGTGTTGAAGAGTTTCATGAATGGACACTAGCCGATAACACCCAGCGATCATTCGGTACTATCACGGTCTGACAATAAAGCTATTGGTGCGCGATTGATGTTACAGGGAAGCTGGGAAGAAAAACACTGTAATTGTTATAAACTGTACATGATGTCGGTATTTTTTTTTGTGGTGTGACTTTAAAGACCCATGTGAGCTATGTATTCTACAGGAAAAAAATAAGGGTGGATTGAAGAAGAAAATGTTTTTAAAATACACATCCCAGCCTAAGCCTCCACACCCCCTATGGGAAACACAGCCCCATTGGGATCTCACACCCCCCTTCCCTGTTCCAAGAAGGAACAGAGCCCCCACTCCCCTCTGAACTCTGCAGGGGGACTGTTCTGGTTTTGATGGGGGCCAGCTGGTCGAGGCAGGAGGAGAGTGTGTGGTTGTAGTAGTCGAGGAGGACGGCAGGGTTGTCTGATTGGAGTGGGGGGGAGGCAGTCATTCTGTCAGTGAGAGCTGCGGAAAAAGCGAAGGGGGAGATGGACTTGAGGTTCCTGAAGGTTATTTTGCGTTTGAGTTTGGTGGTGGGGGTGGGAGTGTCGATGTCCAGGGTTATTGTCAGGTGGTCAGAGATGTGGAGGTCGGAACTGGAGAGCTGTTTGAGGGTGAGACCAGTTGAGTAGACGAGGTCCAGGATATGGCCGTGGGTGTGAGTGGGGAAGTTGACATGTTGGGTGAAGTTGAGGCAGTGCAGGAGGTCCAGGAGGTCGGTGGCGGGTTTGCAGGCTGGGTCGCCGACGTGGATGTTGAAGTCACCCAGCACGAGAACGGTGAGGGAGATGGCACAGAGGAGGGTGAGGAGGTCTGAGAGGTCAGAGTGGAAGGTGGGGTCCGGCTTAGGGGGGCGGTAGATGACTGTGGTGACTAA
>CAESWR010001262.1:97151-151203 GCA_903171835.1 Mullus surmuletus
GATGGGGAAAGTCACAGGGGGGGAGATTGCAGAGTTAGTGTTTGTGGACAGTACCAGAGGTGAACACCGGATGGTGCTGTGTCCAGCAGGCTGAGGCGGTGTTGTGGAGGGTTAATGTGGCGGGCAGGGGGGGGGGGCCCTGTGCTCCTGAGGTGGGTTGTTGATCCGGGGGCGCGACATAGCAGGTGGAGCAGATGTACACATTGCTAGTCAGCGGGTGTGGACGGAGTGTTGGATGTTCGCAGAGAGTATGGAGTTTCCCAGTCTGTTTGGGTGTAAGCCGTCCTGTGAAGAGTGATGATCTCATCCAGAAGAGGTTGAAGTTGTTGGTAAAGTGCATGTCGTAGGTGGTGCAGAGTGCTTGCAGCCAGGAGCTCAAGCTAAGCAAGCGGCTGAAGCGTTCAACGTTCTGCGAAACAGTCGGTAGCGGTCCGCTAACAAAGACTGATTTCCCACTGCACTTTAGGCTATGAAGAAGAGTTCTGAAATCATGTTTGGTTTTTTCGGAGTGTGGATGAGCCGTGTCGTTGGTGCCGACGTGGACGATGATGCGGTGAATGGAGGGAGGAAGTGACAGCAGAAGAGTGGGAAGTTTAGCCGTGATGTCAGCGACTGTGGCTCCGGGGCAGGTGTGTGTTGTAGCGTTGAAGAAGCCGATAACTCGAGTGATGCTGTCGCCGACGATCAGGGTTGTGGGGGCAAACAGCGGCGGCGGTGGATCGACGGCGGCTGGGCGCAGCGGCGGCGGGGGCGGTCGCAGCGGAGGGGATTGTTTGCGTTGCCGGCGATCCGTGCGTGGAGCCGCCCTGCGAGGACCCGGCGGTGCGGTGGCCTCCAGCACAGGTGGAGACGGACTGCCGTAGCGGTCTGGGACAACGGACGGTTGCCCGGCGGAGTTCCGACGGACTGCCTCGCGGAGGAGCCTCCTACGGGCGGCCGAGGCGGAGGACGAAGTCCGGGTTTTGTCCGGACGGGTCCCGGGAGGGCTCCCCGCGCTGTCAGGTGTCGGCGGAGAGAGATTCCCCCCGTCGGCCCCCGGCTGCGCGGGGAGGGCCCCGGGCGCTAGCATGGAGGTCTTCTTCGCGCCAGCGTCCGGCGGCACCCGGGAGCTGGTCGACACCGCGGGGGGACAGGCCGCCCGATCCGCTGGCTGGCAGGCGGTGGAGGCCCCGGCGGACGGGGACCGGGGGTTCTCCGCCGGGCGGCCGAGCTGGAGCCTCTGTTGCTACGGCAGCTGGAGGTGAGGAGACCGGTCCGACACCGCCGGGAGAGGTGGTCTGGGGTCTGGGAAGAGGCGCCAGGGCCTCGAAGCGGTTGGAGAGGGCCAGGCGGGCGTCGGGGACGTTGTTGGCGGCCTTCGCCGACTTTGTCGACTTTGCCCGGACATCGGACCAGGGTGGAGGTTTATTGGGTGTGGAGCTGGATTTGGGTCGCGGGCTGGTCGGGTCCCAGGGGATTGTATCCTGAAGTGCCGCCTTGAGTGAGGCTATGTGGAGGGACTGCTCATGAGCAATGTCTATGCAGGAAGACAGGAGTTGGAATTTGTTTTTCAGTTCAGCAGAGAGTCGGCGGATCTCCTCCTTGAGGTGAGTGATAAGTTTGATATGGCCATCGGGCTCTGGGGTTACTCCGGTGGGTAACGCGCGGGTGGTGTTAGACGCCATAGCTGGTCGGGAACTCGCTCTGTCGCTCTGTTGCTCTGTCGCTCTGTTGCTCTGTCGCTCTGTTGCTCCTTCCAGCGGGAGATGGTGGAGCGTTCCCTGGTAAGCCAGTCGACCTTCAACCGGCATCTGCATCATCATCATCATCTGCGATGCGCAGATGGATCTGCTCAACATGGTTGCGAGGTGGCCTGGTTCAACGCGCAACTCCCACATTCTTTACAACAGCACTGTGTGTGAGAAACTGCAGGCAGGTGGTGACGGACGGCTGCTGCTGGGTGAGTAAATGTTTCATGGTCATTAAAATACACACACACCCCACGTCACAAAAGCTTTTGATTAGTATCTTTCAAAAAAATCACTTGCATCAGTGACTTCTGACGTCTAGCCGCGTGAGGTCCCACCACTTTTCTTTAATATCCTCGGGGCTGTGTTGCTCCAAACCCACCGCGTTCACTCTCTGGCAAACCTTCTCGCGACAGGCTGCCGAACAAAACCCTTTGTTTCTCCTCCACCTCCCCGACCAACACCACCAGTGCACACAACGTGAACTTCTTCTTATTCTATATTTTTTGTGAGCGTGGACAGGAGAGACCCTATTTAAATAAAATTGCATATGTATACGTGGGCGTAAGGAGGGCGGCCCCGGCCACGCGCTCAATTCCATGCTGAGTGGGATGTATCAAGGAAAGGTGCGCGGATCCCGGTGCTCGCACTTATTGATACATAGTCTTTCTTGTCCATGCTCGCAACAAAATGTTGAAGAAAAAGAAGTTGGCGGCATGCGAGCTGGAGATGCTGGTCGGGGAGGTGGAGGAGAGACAAAGGGTTTTGTTCGGCAGCCTGTCGCGTCAGTATAAAAAAAACAAAACAATGTGAGTGGGAGAGGGTTTGCCAGAGAGTGAACGTGGTGGGTTCGGAGCAACGCACCCCCTCGGAGATTAAAAAAAAGTGGTCGGCGGTATTATAATGACCATTAAACATTTACTCACCCAAAAGCCAGCCGTCTGTCACCACCTGCCTGCAGCCTCTCCCACACAGTGCTGCTGTAAAGAATGTGCTAGTCGTGCGTTGAACCAGGCCACCTTGCAACAATGTTGAGCAGATCCATCTGCGCATCGCAGATGATGTAGATGCCAGCTGAGGGTCGACTTTCTCACCCCGGAACTCTCCACAATCTCCCGCTGGAAGGATCCAGTGTTGGCACTGACACTGCTCGGCTTCTGGCAGTTCTGCACTCGAGCGCTGGTCGCAGCTCCAGGCACATCTGCAGCATGACAGGCCGCGGGAGCCGGTCAGCCACTCATCTGCATTGTGGAGCAAGTCCTCCCGCTCCATGAAATGTCACTCCCGTCTGATGCGCGGTTTGCCACGTCCTCCAAAAGCGCAAGTGCTGCCATTGATGACAGTTGCACATTCTGCACAACAGCCACGTAGGTGATGCCAACAGGTGATTGTGTTTGTGTTGATGGCTGATTTGTGGCCGATGTGTGCACGGTTGTCGGGCCGGTGGGTCAGTGGGCGGCAGGTGGGGTTGTTATTGTCGCATCCAACGCAGCGCTGTTTCCCCTACGTTCATCATTGTGCGTTCTGCTGTAACGCGATGTGACACCCCCCCACCCATGTTGCAAGCACCTTTCACCTCCGACGTCACCCACCCCACGCCCGGTCCGACGTTGCGAGCTGCTCCCTCCCGACAACTGAGTGAGCCGGTCTGGTCATAAATTTCCCGACCCACTTTCTTGTCCCAGTCCAGCATTGGTCACCAAACATCGCCACACAGTGTCGCCAACGGACCAAAGAGCAGTTCACGCAAGAATTGGCTTTCCGCCAACTTCTACACCACCCGCGGAGCTGGCTTGAAACAGCACAAGAATCAACAAACTTTTAATGTTGATACATCCGTTCATGAGGTCCGATCCTTGCGTACGCACGTTTCTCTTGCGTAAACTGCGTTGATACATGAGGCCCCTGATGATGCTGATCAGGACAAAACAGGTTCTCGTTCTCAAAGGAATCAGGAAGCCCCTCGACAAATTTTATTTTTTTATTGTTCTCTTGCAGTTTGGCGTACATCGGTTGAAATTAATCCATACAATGTGACTGGGTACAGCATCTATAACATCACACATTTCCAGCACACTCTTTACAAAAAAGGTTTTCCCGCAGCCGGTGGGGCCCACGATCAGAAAAAAAAAGGCATGACAAATCTGGGGTCAAAGCTGGTTTCTTCACCCTGGGACATTAAAAAAAAAACGTATTTATTTAATAACCGAAAGGCAGCTTTCTCCCGTAGGAGAAGTCTTTTATCGTACACCACTCTGAACCTTTTGTTAAATGCAACGCTTTTCAGTAGAAATCCCTTTTTATCCCGTTTAACGGTGCGCTGAGGCACTTGGATGTTGCCACCCTGCGAGTTATTACCTAAAAAACCCTCCACCATGCTCGCAGCATAAAGAGAAGCTGCAGCTGACATACTGATACAAAGAGGTGAAATCTATATAATTGCACCTGATGGCGTACGTCCTGCCGCCGTAAAGAGCCTGACGAGGAGAGAGCGTGATGGGGTCCTCGTACGTCCCCAGAAACTCTATACACTCCCTTGTGGGACCTTTTCATCTCCGTCCAATCATGCTCTCTTATGACGACGGTCGGACACCATGGACAGACTTTAAAGCCCGCAGTTTGTCCTCAGTGCCTGCATGCAGCTCCTCGAAAGTAGCGCGAGTCAAAGGGCAGATGTCGTGGGGGTTAAAACATGCGGGACAACCATGAAAAAAACAACCATGAAAATCCCAGACATACTTTACTCATTTGATCTCGGCAAAACCATCCACGTAAAAGGGACCAATGCGTTTTTCCCCTCTGTTTAAGGCATGCTGAATCATGATGTTTCTCTTGCACGCTTCCCATTCTAAGCATTGTATGGAGGTGTTTGAAAACCGTTTACACTGACGCCTGTAGTCATCAGGGGACGGTATGGCTAGCGTTTTAGGCGGAAGGAAATTTGTGAGAAATACCTTCATGCAGGTGAAAGCTATAGTTATACGGCTGAAAGGGTCGACCCCTGTGTCGGCGAAAAGCCTACAAAAAAAAAAAAAAAACGAGGGCCTTCGGCAGAGTTCTGAGGGGCATGCTGAGAAACGAGCAGGAATCTATGAATCTCAACCTGTAATTGGGATCTATGAGGCAGAGTATCTTACTCCCTTGCATAATGAGAGAGGGCTGCATGCCCAAATTAATCATGCCGTTCAAAATCAAATAGGAGTCAAATCCTTTAGCATTGCAAGCAATAAATGTCGACCCTTTGTAGAGCGGCCGCCTGAAATACAGGAGAAAGTCCTGCATGCAGTCAGGACCGTAAGCCGCCCACTCTTTACCTTGTAATGTATTTGTACACACCAGAAAGGGGGAGTGCGCGCCATCCAGGTCAACAAACGTCGCAAAATCATAGAAAATAAAGTTCTCTGCGTGCTCTTTTTCTGCAGGGGAAAGGCTGTGTAGCTGACGTGAGAGTCATGGTTTTATTGTGTCCATGGTTACACCGGAAGGCAATATTAATCTCGCTATTTTTATTTTGTCACATTTATCACAAAACCTTGCATTATATTTGATAGTCACTGCCATAATTTCTTTAAAATTATTCTGTAAAGTAATTAAAGAATTAAAAGTTACGTGAGTCACATGACCCGGAAGCGGTGAGCGGGAACCGGCAGAGAGAGATGAGAGACGCCGCATGAGCAAGGCAGAGGACTTGATGCGCAAGCACTTATCTACCACTGGTTTACGTTGCAAACACGGTAAAAGAGAAACACTTATGCATACTGTGAAGACAGACGTGATGTAAATGTTGATTTGAAACGTTTTATTGTCTAGTTTTTACGGTGTTCCACGGCGCTTCAGAGAAGAAATAAACGTGATTGTGGACATCAGTACGGAGCGTGGATCCTTTTTGAAACCTGGGCAGATACAGTGAAAACGTGTGCTAATCCATCCAGGGGCATGAGGGCAGCGTTGCTTCACATCGTGGGCAGCTTCGGGCTTCGGAGTGCAACGTGCTTTACCGCAACAAGCTACGGACGCTGGCTATGGGCCACACCTGCTTCGTCGCATCGTTGCTCCTCCTCCTGCAGCAACAAGAGCTACAGGTTTTAGCGAACATTCCCTGGAGCAGCTTCAGGCTATACCGTGAGTCCCCAAGTGATGCTGTGCAGTCAATTATGCCTCCAAAAGAAACTGATGGATTGAACATATACTAGAGACTATTGATTGCAAAAAAATTGTTTAATGTTCTGATCAAAGCTATTTGCCTCTTCTCTTTGAGAGCCGTAAGGTGAATTCAATTTATGTGTTATATCGTTGATGTTGTTAACAGATGTTTGTTGCAGTTAAGTTGCAAATCTAAGCGATATCAGATAGAGACAGTAGTAACGGGTTGTATGTGTTGCTTTGGTTACACACTGATGAGTTACAGCCATCATATGCCTCATCTTACTCACATTGTCCTTTTCATATGACCATCCTTAGAGTTTAAATTTCTCTATACGGTGATAGACAGTTTGAGGGACGAGAGGTAGAGGTGATAGATGAGGGAGAAAGTGCTGTATCTGAGAAATCAGAATCAAGAACCAGAAAATCCTCCCGTGAAAGAAGATTAACACCTAAAATGAAAGAACTGAAAGAGCAAGAATTGATTGAAAAGGAGAAAAGATTTAAAGCAATGTATGAAAAATGGAAAAGAAACGGCAGAGATGTTCGAAACAGATTAAAACAAGTGTGCTCTGAGGGAGAATTGTGCAATATGATGGACGAAAGTGAGAGGCTGGATTCGGCTGGATTGATGCAGCTATACGACAGCATTCGACTCCCAATGGTGCCAAGCCAGGAGATGCATGGAAAAGTTGATACATGCGCAGCTGTGACGGCAGACTTGATGCAACTAATGAGAGTATGACTAACTGAAGTTGGAGAAGAGTTTGATGCTGTGGCTGAGAAAGCAAGGCTGTGCATGCTTCTTGACAATGATTATTGTTACGTTCCCACTTCAGCCTAGGGGTTGGGGAGGTAACAAGTAAGATAAAACAAAAACTCCTGGGTCACGGTAGGGAGAATGAAGCAACGAGTTAAAGTTAACAGAAAGGAATTTATTAAACTAACAAAACAGAACCCTGTCCGCAACACAAAAGATTACTCTAGGCAATCTAACAGCTGGTCAGCTAAAGCAAAGTATGCAGCGGAACCAAGAAGTTGGACTGAGCACGAGGAGCACGATACACCGACACACAACTGCCAGAACAGCGGGGAGTCAGCAGGGGCGAGAGAGAGAGGGAGGCTCTTGCCCTTCCTGCCTTTTATGTCCCGCAGTCTGATTGCCCATTCAGCTCACCTGGGCAGGTACGGAGGATGGGCAAACTGCCAGGAGAGAGAGAGAGAGAGAGAGAGAGAGAGAGAGAGAGAGAGAGAGAGAGAGAGAGAGAGAGAAACACAGGGCAAGGCCATGCTGCACACAACATACGGCCCCAGCCGTAACAATTATGATCGGTCCATATATGGATCTACAGCCTCCAGAGTTACTGCACCCGGCCGCCATCATTCTGATAATTTCTCAGAGTCACCCAGCATCTCAGCGAAGAAAGCAGAAACAGCTGCTCTTTTGGCAGCAAAAAAAGCTGAAATGGACATGGAAGCTGACATTGGAGCTCAACGTCAAGAGCTGAAAAAACATGAAAATCAGCGAGACATAGAAATTATTCAAGCAAAGCTAAATGTTTACACTGAAGAAGAGTCAAAACAGAAGGATGAGTTTTGCAGCTCTGTTCACAACAAAGTGAATGATACAAACCCATTTGCTTACCACATTCCAAAACAAGAAAAGCATGCAGTGCAAAGTGAGTTATCCTTGGTTCAGGCAATACAAGAGTCACTCGCTCTCACCCACCTTCCAAACCCCAGAACTTGCTGTCTTCTCAGGTGATCCCTTGAAGTTTGCAGATGGGGCACAAGCTTCAAAGCTCTTATAGAGAGACGATGCCCTAACCCCGTAGACAGGGGTTACAGGGACAGGGACAGCTGTTCTACCTGCAAAAATACGTAGCAGGGGAAGCAAAAGCTTCTCTTGAGGGCAGCTTCTACAGAAAAGATAAAGACGACTATCAACAAGCATGGGATAAGCTGAATGCCAGATATGGCCACTCCTTTGTAGTTCAAAGAGCCTTCAGAGAGAAGCTAAATAAGTGGCCAAAGATTGGCGGAAAAGAGTACGTTAAGCTGAGAGAATTTAGTGATTTTCTCCAAACATGCAGTAACGCCATGCCTCATGTGAAAGGTTTACAGGTTCTCAATGACTGTGAGGAGAATTGGAAAATGCTGATCAAGCTCCCTGAATGGGTGACATCCAGGTGGAATCGTTATGTAACCAAACAGCTGACTCAAAGCAAAGACTATCCAAGTTTTCATGATTTTGCTTCATTCATCTATAAAATGGCATGCACAGCATGCAATCCAGTGTCATCCTTATATGCTTTAAGGTGTGCAGCAGAGACACCGGCCAGAGAGATGAAGCGGCCAAAAGCAAACGCCTTTGCCACAGAGGTGAAGGCTCCACTTCCATTGAGCAAAGCAATCAAAGAAGACCTTGATGAAATCAAGGAGAGATGCTGAAAGGCCAAAGAAATGGAGCACATCATCCCAAAACTCAAACACAGGCAAGTGTATTTGCTGTGGAGAAAACCACTCCCTACACAAATGCAAAAGGCTAATGGAAATGTCCATAGAAGAGAAGAAAAAAAATATATATGAGAATAAGCTGTGTTTTGCTTGCCTCAGAACGGGTCACAACTCCGAAGAGTGCAGAAACAGGGCCATGTGTGGCATATGCAAAAAAGGTCACCCTACACAACTGCATGAAAATTGCTCCACAACAGAAGCACCATCAGCACAAAGGGTTGTTGAAAGAATACATCCTCACTATCATGCTGTCTGAATGGAGGGAAAGGGGGCGGCACATCTATGATTGTTCCAGTGGGGATCTCCGCACCCAATGCTCCTGACACTGAAACCTTAGCATATGCCCTACTGGACACACAAAGCAGCCACACATTTGTTGATCAGGAGGTGTGTGAAAAGCTCCAGGCAGCAATGGAAGCAGTGAAACTCAAGCTTTCCACCACGATGGGGAAAGACTCTGTTGCGAAGAGCCAAAGAGTATCTAATCTCAAAGTCAGAGGATTCTCTTCAAATATTTCCATTGACCTACCTCCAGCGTACACGAGAGACTTCATTCCTCTGGACCGCACGCATATCCCTCCCCAATAAACAGCCAACAAATGGAACCATCTTGCTAAAATAGCCCAAGAGATACCCCCACTAATGGATTGCGGTGTTGGACTGTTGATTGGTTACGACTGCTCCAGAGCTTTAATTCCGAAAAGGGTCATCACTGGGGGCGACTATGAACCTTACGCCATTGAAACTGACCTCGGGTGGAGCATTGTTGGAAGCGCCCCACAGCGTGTGAAGGCTAAAGATGTGACTGGGTTCTGTCACCGGGTATCAGTCAAAGAGCTGCCTCGGATAACACCGTCTGCTGTCATTAAGGCTCTTGAGTCTGACTTTGCGGACACCAAATCAAGCGACAGAAGAATATCTCAAGAGGGTATTTGCTTCCTGCAAATCCTGAAAGGAACAATCCAACAAAATGAGTTTGGTCACCTTGAGATGCCTCTTCCTTTCAAAGCACCTCCCCACCTACTGATGAAGAAAGAGCCCTTATGTGTTGAAATACGTGCCACATGCACTTTAACGACATTTGCCCCCCCAAGCCTCCACACCCCCTAACCTGTTCCAAGAAGGAACAGAGCCCCCACTCCCCTCTGAACTCTGCAGGGAACCTTCCAAGGTTCACACCTCGGACCATCAGGATGTCTCTCAGTGCGCCTCACCTTAATCCACATCTTACTAGTCTCGGACCACCAGGACTCTCGGTGTCTCCACATTCCTCTACGCTGTCCTAATTTGCATCTCACAGTCCTGCTGATTCCTGCATGTTGATTGGTTACTCTGTCCACTTCCTGCCTAAACATTTGGTCCTGCCCTGATTTCTTTGATGTAGCTGTATAAGAAAGATGCCACCACGGGCATTCTGGGTCAGCCCATCGACGTAGCGTCCATGTTGGTGGGTTCACCCGCCTGCCGGCATGCCGGACCGCCGGCTCGCTGAATAAACTTACATCCTCACAGCAAACTTTGACCCTTGGATTTATGCTCAAATTTCCTCAACACTACCAGACAAATATATATAAATACATTTTATATGTATATACAGTATATATATAAAATAAATAAATATATATATATACCAGAATATGGCCTTATCCAGGCTTAAACACCTCAAAAGGAAGCTGGACAGAGACCCCAAGTTCAAAAGCGACTATGTGAGATTCATGAATGGTGTGTTAAAGGATGGTGATGCGGAAAAGGTAGACCCCCAAGCAGAGCCTGGAGAAGTCTGGTATATCCCACATCAAGGGGTGTACCATCCCAGGAAGCCAGACAAGATCAGGGTGGTTTTTGATTGCTCTGCCAAGTATGAGGGCACCTCATTAAATGATCATCTGCTAACAGGACCAGATCTTACAAATGGCCTTACAGCTGTACTGTGCCACTTTCGCAAATACCCTGTTGCAGTTGTGTTTGATGTGGAGAAAATGTTCCACAGGTTCCACGTCAGCAAAGACGACAGAGACTATTTGTGTTTTCTCTCGTGGGAAAACGGGGACACGCAGTCAGAACCCACAGAGTACCGGATGAAGGTGCATCTATTTGGTGCATCATCTTCACGTGGCTGTGCCAATTATGGCATGAAATACCTTGCCAGTCAAAGTGAAAAGGAGTTCCCCTCTGCAGTGAGCTTCATCAAGAAGCATTTCTACGTCGACAATGGTGTCATGAGTATGGAGTCGGTTGGCAAAGCAATCACGCTGGTTAAGGAAGCCCAGGCTGTGTGTGCAAAAGGAAAGCTGTACCTGCATAAATTCCTCTCCAACAACTGAGAAGTGCTAGACTCTATGCTCGATGCAACAGAGTGTGCTGCAGAAGTAAAGGATGTCAATCTCCACCATGACGACCTGCCAGTGCAAAGAGTGCTAGGCATAAGATGGAACATCTAGAGCGACTGCTTCTCCTTCAAAGTGTCACTTGAGGAAAAGCCTGCAACTCGACGTGGAATTGTCTCCATTGTGGCCTCCTTGTATGACCATTTAGGGTTTCGGGCCCCATTCATCCTTGAAGGAAAAAGAGTGCTCCAAGAAATGTGCCAAAGGGGCACGGGATGGGACGAACCACTACCAATGGACTTGAAGTGAAGATGGGAGGCTTGGATGAGGGATTTGGAGAACCTCGAAAAGGTTGAAATTTCAAGATGCCTCATACCTAATGGTTTTGGTGAAGTCCAGAGAATGGAACTTCACCACTTCTCTGATACGTGCAGTCAAGGATACGGGCAGTGCTCCTATATTAGAGTGGTGAGTGCAGACCAAGTGCACTGCTCCCTGATTATGGGCAAAGCAAAAGTTGCCCCAAAATAGTGACCATTCCAAGGCTGGAATTAACTGCTGCAGTAACCTCTGCAGCAGTGAGCAACATGTTGAAGCAGGAGCTAGAGCTCAAGATTGACAAAGAATATTATTGGACAGATTCACAAGTGATACTCGGCTACATCAGCAATGAAGCACGGCAGTTTCACATTTTTGTTGCAAATCGTGTCTAGAGAATCTGAGAAACCACTGACACAAGACAATGGCACTTTGTTGACACAGCGGAAAATCCTGCTGATCACGCCTCAAGAGGCCTTAAAGTGGCTGACCTCCTCACCTCAAGTTGGTTATCTGGTCCCAAGTTTCTATGGAACAGAGAAATAGCCATAAACCAGGTGACAACAGAGCTACAGGTGGGAGATCCAGAAGTGAGAGCTACACAAGTGTTGAAAACTGATGCTGCCATGAAAATTGACAACCAAGGGCACCTGCTACGGTTCTCAAATTGGAACACAGTAGTCAACGTTATAGCCCGTATCCAACGTTTGGCTAAAAGGATCAAGACTTCAGACCCCTTGACTGCGGAAGAGAGACGGAAAGCAGTGCTGACTATTGTGAAGTTTGCACAGCAGGATGCTTTTCAAGAGGAGTTGAACAAGTTGAACTCAGTCAAAATTCAGCCAAACTGCCTTGCAACCACCAACTCTATCAGCTTGATCCATTCCTCCATGATGGTACAATGAGAGTAGGAGGAAGACTGAGAAAGGCATCTGAGTCTATGGAATTGAGACACCCAGTAATCTTGCCCAAAGATGGTATTGTCACAAACCTCCTCATTGCACATCATCATGACAAAATACGACACCAAGGCAGGGGACAAACCCTCAACAAACTAAGAGCCAATGGGTACTGGATTGTGGGTGGGAGTACGGCTGTAGCTCAGTACATCAGGCAGTGTATATGGTGTAGGAGAGCTTGTGCACCACCAGAGGAACAACGGATGGCAGATCTACCCAGCGACCATGTTGATCGCTCACCACCGTTCTCTTACGGACTGCTTTGGTCCTTTCCATACAAAGCAAGGCCGCAAAGGACAAAAACGGTATGGCCTTCTTTTCACAAGTCTTTGCTCCAGAGCAGTGCACATAGAGATGCTGGAGGATCTGACGATGGATGCTTTTATCAATGCCCTGAGATGCTTTATTGCAATCCGTGGAGCTATGAGGCACATACGATGGATCAGGGCATTAACTTTGTTGGAGCAAAAAATGAGATGGCAAAAGCTCTGAAAGAACTCAATCAGGAAAGAGTTGCTGTGTACCTGGCGGATCAACAATGCGACTTCCAGATGAATACACCATACTCAACTCACACTGGAGGAGTGTGGGAATGTCAAATCAGGATGGTGAGAAGCGTGCTGCTCACAGTACTTGCCCACAGTGCTGGAAGGTTGGTTAACACGTCCTTAAGAACATTCCTTTATGAGGCCATGTCCATTGTAAATAACCGCCCGCTCACCGTCGATAACATCAATGATCGGCAGAGAGAGATGAGATACGCCGCATGAGCAAGGCAGAGGACTTGATGCTCAAGCACTTATCTACCACTGGTTTACGTGGCAAACACGGTAAAAGAAAAACACTTATGCATACTGTGAAGACAGACGTGATGTAAACCTGCTGAGACGCCTGTTGCTGCAGCTGCTTGCAATCAGGATTGTTACAGATGGAGCAATAACCTTCGCATCTGTAAATAGGGTGTACCATAACCGCTGTAACAATAACGGCAGATGTATTTGCTTCCTCAGAAACTTTTCAGATTTTTTATGCCGTAGTAAAGATTTTGCTGTAAATATAAAACAGGGGGTTGGAAGACTTGGGAAACTGCGTCTGAAAGCAGGAGAGGGGGGCGGTTGTGCAGGACTCTGTAAAACACAGTGATTTCCAATTCAGAATATTTTCACATTTAGAAATGTCGGAGAAGGTGACGGGTGTCTGATGTAAGACCGACGCTACATTTCAGGTCCTTCCCCAGTTTTTCGCCTGCTGAGCGTTGAATTCAGGGTTGGTGACTCTTTCTGACTCTAGCTGTTCTACGATGTTCGATGACCGAATTCAGATTTTTTCAGTTTTTTAATTGTTGGATAATGCACAGAGACAGACCAAGCTCTGACACAGTCTGTGCTCATACACACACAGTTTTTTTTTAATTCCCTCCTACGTTTTATGGCTAACTCCCCTTGACTCTCATTGGACTCTATAATGTGACGTATGTTCTGTATCTCTCGAAAAGGATGTGTTTTTTTAAATAAAAGAAGGAGGGAATAATTAATGAGGGGAGGCGCGTGGGGAGGCGCGTGGGGAGGCACGCAGGGAGGGGCGTGGGGAGGGATGCGTAACACAGAGACAGACCAAGCTCCGACACACTCTGCACTCATACACACACAGTCTCCTCCTCTGTTTTGTGGCATACTATTTAAAAGACTCTCACTGGACTTTGGCATTTATTTTCAAACTAGCTCGCCGAATTACGGAAGAGTATTAGGGCCACGGAGTAATATATTTCGAAATTTTCGAGAAAAAAGTCAAAATTTTAAAAAGTCGAAATTTTCGAGAAATAAAGTCAAAAGTTTTGAGAAAAAAAGTCAAAATCTTCGAGAAAAAAGTCAGAAATGTAGGCTACCAGGAAGAACCAGGTCATTCAGAGCTGGAGCTGACAGACTTCGTGTCCTGGCATAGTGCTGCTGAAATGGAGGATTTAATTAAATGTTACTTCGAGATTGGATTATCTAACAAAGAGATCCTTGCAGTCTTAGCACAGAATCACAGTATTGTGATTTCGATTCGGACCTTGAATAGGCGGTGTCGTGAACTTGGACTGTGTAGGAGGCGAAATCAGTCGGACATAGACAATGTAATAGCCTTCGTGCATGGAACTGCATGGGAATGGACAGTTCCTCAAGTCGAACCACCAAGCGGAATGTGTGTGTCTCTCTCAGCCATTGACATCTAATGGCCGCCAGTGAATGTCACTGCCGTGGAGGGCTGCATTCTACAGATTTCTGACTTTTTTTCTCGAACATTTTGACTTTTTTCTCGAACATTTTGACTTTTTTCTCGAAAATTTTGACTTTTTTCTCGAAAATTTGGACTTTTTAAAATTTCGACTTTTTTTCTCGAAAATTTTGACTTTTTTTCTCAGAGATTTAGAATAAATATATTACTCCGTGGCCCTAATGCTCTTCCGTAGCAAATGGACTCATACACACTATCTTTTTTTAAAGTACCCTCCTCACTTTTTACCTTACTCTTTAAAATTGTTTAAAAAAATTAAGGAGGGAGGCGCCTGGGGAGGGGTCAGGGGAGGGGCCATTTATATAACTGTGGGAGGGGCCAGTTATATAACAGTGGGAGGGGTCATTGGAATCTAGGTCACCGGTTCACCTGGGGCCATAAAAAAAGATTTACGACCATTTTGACAGAAAGTGGATTGTATATCTCTCCAGTAGCTATAAGTTTCAAAATGTTTGGTGACCAATGCTCTGTACCCTCTGTTGAAATTGACACGGCTGACATCAGAAATAGACCTGACGTGTATCTCTAGTGGCGCAGTGCTTCTGTAGGGAAGCCAATTGAGCGTTACATCTCCTGGATATCACATTAATCACAAAACACTCTAGTTCACTAGAGAGCCGCAATAGATCTGGCATGTTAACTAATCAAATGTGAATTCAAGTCTAGTTAACCAGTGCATAAAATTGTATGTTACTAGTAAACTAGCGGAGGCCAAAATGCTTACTAGTTAACTAGTGAGTGCTAAAAATCAAGGTATAATCAAAGTTTTACAAAAAAAATAACTGCTCAAAGATCATTTTCATTGAAGTCAAATGCATAAACATGAATGCATGTAATCATTGTTATTATTATTATTATTATTATTATTATTATTATTATTATTATCATATTTTTTTTTTACAAATGAAATGACCCTAACTCAAAAAGGGACGGAAGTATGATGCTAGCTACTGTGAAAACTGTAGTGGCAGCTGTTGTGGTAGCGACAGATTGTGCCTTTTGTATTTTTGGCTCTTTTAGCCAACATTGGAGCTGCTGGCCATTATAGCTTTAACTGAGTTATCTTCTTTAACTGCACTAGTACAATTTATGCCACCATCTCAACCAGCTCCATATTCTAATCACTGTTTAATTTACAGGACACACACACATGCACGCACACACTCACACACACACAGAGAGCCATGAACACACACACACACACACACACACACACACATCTTTTGACTCGCTTCACTGCCGAGTATGAATAGAACTCTTTGCAGTAGAGACCCCTTTTCCTGTTTAGACAAAGGATGAATCCTTGAACCAGAAAGATACACAGCACCACATGGGTTTCAGCTCCTCCCAGATTTCCAATGCCTTTCACATTTCACAGCCGTGTACTCGCTTCTGCTGACTCCTGTGAGGCTGCTGTTTGTGACCGGATCAACAGCAAAAGGAGAAGCAACGGCAACATGTGCTCAAAGCACTCCCCATTTGTCATTGCCCCACTATTGCCGCTGCTGTTGCTGTTTGCGAGAGGGCAGACTTTTACTGGCCGCCCACTGCTGGTCTTTCTCATCGATGGATTCCGCTATGATTATATGGACAAGCTTAACACGCTGCCGGGCTTCCAAGAGTTGGTCCTCAACGGGGTTAAGGTGGACTACATGACGCCAGACTTCCCCAGTTTGTCCTACCCAAACTATTACTCACTCATGACAGGTAAATACATCTACACTGCTGTGGAAATGCTGATGACTAATTCATACAAAAGTAAGTTTGCTTGGGATAAAACAAAAAAGTATGCAGTCTAGAGAAGGGTTTATCTGAGAGCTTTTTTAATCATTTTGTGCACTGGACACACAGTAGTGGACCATAATATTAGTGATGATCTTTAAGTATAAAAAGCTATGGTGTGAAACTTGCACAAACATTGTGTGTGTAATCACTTCACAGTATAAAGTGTTGAGGAGTCAGGATTTAAATAGTAAGGTGTTCAGTACTTAGCTTGTAGGCTGGCTCAAGGTGATTATCCTCACTGGTTACATTTCTTTTGGTCAAATGTGGTGTGGCTGTGGTCATCAGCATCAGTAGAATAAAATCAAATGTCACAGCTGTTTCATGAATTCCAGATGACTGCAATGTTTTAATTATACAATGGATGGCTTCGTCTGTGCAAGTGTATGTTAAGTACAAATATCAATGTCAGTCCAGTGTCTTTATAAGTTGGATTCCTGATTTTCTTAGATCACACATGAAGAGTACTCAGCTATTGTCATGCTCTTGAATATATGTATATTTATAGAGACCCAACAAAAACCCAAAAAGGAAACACAAGGGCAAGGGAAATGAAAGAAAACTGGAGCAGAATCATCATTAAACGTCAGAAGTCATCTGCCTCGACCGGTTGGGTTTAGAGAAAAAAAGAGTAGAGAGAAGACTATAGTGAGAGACTATAGTGGTTGATATTGGATGTGTCAGGGAAAGTTCAAAGTCCGGACTCAGTGCAATCAGGCAATAAGCTGGCAATTCAATTCACAATTTTTATTACAACAGGGTGTGGCTGAAGAACAAAAATACAGCTCCAGGCTGATAAAAGTTACAAAAGAAAGTTGCAGCCTAAAGGCCGAGAAAACAAATACAACAAACCAAAAGCGCAGCTCCAGGTTGGGAAAAAGTAACAACAGAAAGTTGTAGCACAGGGGCTGAAAAAAATACATCAACAACAAAAAAATTGTGAACAAAAAGGAGCACGGCAGGAGACACGTGGGGCACTGAAAAATAAAGACAAGAAGATTACCTAACGGGCAGAGGCACAAGGAGACAGACCTGAGGCCTGTAGCTGGATTAACACTTTCAGGATAACTGTGCGACAACTTGCCCAACTGCACCAGATCTCCGTGATCCCGATCAGCTGTACTACGAAGCTGGTTATCAACTCGATAACTGAATCCAGTTGTGGCCAATTCAGATCTGTGCACGCACACGTGAAGGTTAGCGGCACCAGATCCACAATGGAGAAAGCTGTGAGAGCATTTTATTTTATGACAGAGGAACAAAATAGAAGTCTGCACAAATACGAGGAGTGCTGCAGCTTCCTCACAGGTCAGAGTAACACTGCCACAGCTGCGAAAAGTCGAAGAGAGCACTGGCAAATAATCGTAGACTGTGTAAATGCACAAGATGACGATATTAATGTATGACGGCACGGGTAGATGTCACTACATTTGTGCATTCATAAATATATGGTCCCGCACTATGTTGTCATGCAGTGTGTGTGATCACCATCAGCGATCTCATTATTTCAGATGCAGCAGCAGTGGGGAAAAGAGGACGTAGGAGCAAATGAAAAAACAAATATAAAAACATCCTTCAAATTGGTCAGGGAGTTTATTGGAAGATTTTATTAGTACACACTTCAACATGTAAACGACAATTTCCCTCACACTGTCTCAGTTGTAATAATACATTTAACAATAATAATAATAATAATAATAATAATAATAATAATAATAAAAATTTCTAGAGCACTTTTCAAAATAAGCTTTAAATAGACATATGCAAGTGAAGTGCCGAGGCACACAACACAGAGGCACATATAAAACTAAACCCAACATGTCCCACCAAAGTGACTGGGGCAAGGGAAAACTCCCTCTTGGGAAGAAACCTTGGGCAGATCCACGACTCAGGGTGGGCGGTCATCTGCTTAGACCGGTCAGGTTAGCAGACAGACAATTACAAAAAACAAACACTGCAGATGGAGGACAGGAGACAGGTATGGTAAGCAGGATCATAGTGGAGACTCAAAAGCCAGGCGATAGAGGTGAGTTTTTAGCTGGGTTTTAAAGGAGGACAGCGAGTTCGCCAGTCTGAGCTCCTCAGGCAGCTTATTCCACAGGCGAGGAGCCCGGACGGCGAAAGCGGCATCCCCCTCCGGGTCCTCAACCTTGATTTAGGAACGGCTAGCAGGTTACTGCTAGAGGACCTCAGGTTGCGGGTGGGCACATATGGGGCTAATAACTCTACAATGTAGGTAGGGGCAAGGCCATGAAGTGCCTTGAAGGTTGTCAATAGAATTTTGAAGTCAATTCTGACAGTGACTGGCAGCCAGTGGAGGGAGGCTAAGATGGGAGTGATGTGCTCCCTTTTCCTTGTTCCAGTTAGCAGCCTTGCAGCTGCATTCTGGACCAACTGGAGTCTATTGAGGGATTTCTGTGAGAGGCATGTCAGGACACCATTACAATAATCAAGACGAGATGATATGAAGGCATGGATAATGATTTCACAGTCTTTAGGGCTTAACATTGATCTTATTCTATGAAGATTCCTGAGGTGGTAGAAGCAGGTCTGGACCAGCCTGCTGACGTGGTTCTCAGAGGTCAAGTTTGAGTCAAATAAAACACCAAGGTTCCTGGAGACAGGTTTAACATTCTCGGATAGAGGGCCCAAAGACAACTCCATCCGGGAATGCTGGTGTTCTGGACCTATGATGAGGATCTCTGTTTTGTCAGAGTTCAGCTGGAGGAAATTTCTTTACATCCATGTTTTGATGTCAGTTAGACAGTCGGCTAGGCGGGACAGCTCAGTGATGTTGTTAGGTTTCACTGGCAGATACAGTTGAGTGTCATCCGCATAGCAATGAAAGGAGATGCCATGTTTGCGGATAATGTTGCCTAATGGTAGCATATAGATTGAGAAAAGTATTGGGCCTAAAATAGAGCCTTGGGGCATGCCACAGTTCAGGGGGAAAGGAGGGGAACTATGTTCACCTATGGATACATAGTTAGATCGGTTAGTCAGGTAGGAGGAGAACCACTGCAAGGCCGTTCCAGATATGCCACACCACCGCTGGAGTCTGTTGATTTGGATGGTATGGTCAACAGTGTCAAAAGCTGCAGTTAAGTCCAGTAGCACAGGATGATAAATGAGGTCTTGTGATATTATTTGCAGTCCATAAGAAAAAAAATGCAGCCAAATAAGGGGGCAGCTCCAGAAGACTTTACTCCCGATAATGTTCGTAAAGAACATCATCAGGCAAGTCGAACGGATTTGAGCAAACCCGAAAAAAACGCTCACGGCGAAGCATTCCTCTCACGATCCGTGCACCGACGTCAACAGGATCTGGCAAAAGTGGGCAAGTCATTTTTGAAGAGAACCGATTGGTCAGCGGATGGTCTTCTATACCCGCTGAGCTCTTATCATGAAACATAACCTGCTCCGGAGCAGGTTTAGCGTTCCACGTAAGTTACCGGGCCAACGTACCCGGATAAAAAGGGATCCACCTTCGTAGTGCTGGAAACCCAGAAGTTATCCAGAAGTTATCTGGCTAGGACGAAACCCAGTTTCGTAGTACAGGCCTTAGCATAGCGGAATTATCTGGTGTCTGCTGGTTGCTGCTGTTCTGCTTATAAAGCCAGGGACAGGAACAGGTGGGATCGATCACGCAGGTGTGATGATTGTGGCAGGAGAACCTGAGGAGGAAGCAACAACTAGGCATACCAGCTGACTATCAAAAGGAGGACAACAGAACAACAAAACTAGAGCAACGACAGGGCAAGTCCATGATAGGATGACATCCATTCATACATACATACCACTTATAAAGAAATGCATGAACACCACAACAAACCAAAAGTCCTCAACAGCTCTACCGCTCTGGACAGGAGAGTGAGATTATTAGGTATCAATGATTTAAAAAAAACAAAACAACAACAACAACAAAAAAACCCAAAACAATAGCAGTGTAGCAGAAGGCATTCATCTCCTTCAAAGACATAATAATAATAATGGATTGGATTTATATAGCGCTTTTTTTTCAAGGAACTCAAGGCGCTTACAGAAACCATTTTTCATTCATACACACCAGTGGTGGTATGCTACATGTGTAGCCGCAGCTGTCCTGGGGCAGACTGACAGAGGCATGGCTGCCAATGTGCGCCAAACAGCCCCTCCGACTACCAAACATTCATACACATTCACACGGGGCAAGGTTGGTGTCTTGCCAAAGAACACTAGGGACAGAGCGGGTTTCGAATCGCCAACCCTGTGATGATTGGACGACCCGCTCTACCACCTGAGCCACTGCCGCCCCCACATGTGACTCAAACAATTACATCAATGAAAACCATGAAACCAAACATAAAACGTGGTTATTACAAATCCAGTTTTGAATAAATAATTAATACTTTACCCCCCAAAAAAACTCTTCTAGTACAACTTTTGTCTACTGATTCTTCTTTACATTTGAGAGATTTATACTGTCTGCCGCTCTCTTAACCATGTCCCCTTTAATTACTAAAAACTTTGATTGTTTCTGGTTAAAACTTCCATAAATTTGTATTCATAATTGCATCTGTTACTACTTAAATACTCATCTTCGAGTATACTGGTTTGTACATTTTCAATTTAAATCCTGAAGACACCGGAAGACCCTAACACAGCAGCAGCAGAGCTTGACAGAGTTTGTGGATTTCACACAGATTGTGAGTCGTATTATGAAGCACAAACCAACGTTAACTGGTGTGGATGCTCACATTGCATCCAATCGGTTGATGATCTAATATCATTTACCTACAATATTTGTACAGTATCCACTAAACCTTAGATCACAGTAAACCACAACCCGTTGAGGAGTCAGCTGGTCAATTGTCTTAAAAATGTTTTTTTTTAAAAAGGAGCACATATATCAAAACCTTTGTACTAGTCAGAGGTTCATGTAAAATGTTTATGACTGATGGATCTGAACTGTTGTGTTCCCTTCTCACTGCCTGAATGTTTCCCCTCAGCCTCCTACAAAAGAAGTCCTGTAATCATCATCATCATCATCAATCATCATCATCATCATCCACAGTCAAACAACTACATTTATTTTCAAGAAACTTGGTAAAGATCTGAGCCGTGTCATATCACTGACTGCGGTGTCACAGCTCATACCTCCTGCCCAGCATTGATGTACCACCAACACTTGAAACACAGTCAAAATCAGTACAAAAGTGAATATGAATATTCTCCATTTTACTTGTACGTGCCAGTTAGCGTCAGCGGTAACTAGCAGTGTCAAATATGGTGAGCTCAGACACTCAACCTCCTTGTTAGAGCAGACAATAAATCAAGGCGCTGGTGTGAATAAAACTGCCCCCCCCCCCCCACGTATCCAGGACATTTGTACAGCGGTGGCGATGGGGCACAGAGCTAGTGTGGAGTGGCCATGCGGGGAGTTCTAAAACTCATGTAAGCATTCATTGAATTGTCTGTATTCAGACTGTTGTCTTGACATTTGACAAGTTTTCATGTCCGGTTCAATTTCAACATTGAGAATAAAATTCTCTGGGAACATCTGCCACACAATTTTAAGAGCCATTCTCATGTAGAACATTGAAGTCCTCAACCAAATCAACCTGCCTAGAATAGCAGGTATAATGTATAAGCATGAAAAAGGATACATGTCCAAAGAAATTATTCAGTTGGCTTTTATTCAATGGACTTACAACAGAAAAACATGAGGATAACACAATGTTCTCTTAACTTTTAACCTCTCAATAACAACAATGAGAACAACCGAACTGAAGAACGAGAAGACGTTAAGAACTGCACATTTAAACTCTCCTTTTACAGGAACAAACCAATTCCATCAGTGTATCAATGCATTTTATCATTTTATGACAGCATGTCATATTAACAAAAATGTAACATTTACAGTAAATTACATTCAAAATTATTAGTAACAAACTCATGTAATAGATATTAAAACTTGCTACATGTTATTTATATCGGAGGTACTCAATGTTGAGTAGACTGAAAGATTAGATAGTATGTGCAGCCTCTTCTTCGTCATTCATTTAAACATCAGTAGAATCGCTATCACCTGGTGAGGAACCTGAAGTCATAAAAATAATATCTATCACATTCATAGTTTGCTCTTTATGGCATTTGAGTACAATTTGTCTGTCTCTGCATATTTAAAATGCCAAATAATGGATTCAGACTTTAAGGTTTTTGGTCCGACAAACACTACAGCTATTAAAACAGTAACTTGAATGGAAAGGATGTTTTGAAGGTAATGTTGACGTTATATAGCACAGTCAAAGCACAGACAGCATCCCCCCTCCCCTGGCAGCCACATATACATGTAAGTTATGTAAGTTATAACGTTACATGTATATGTAACGTTGTAACGTTGTCGTTAAATGACACACACATCTGTAAAATGCTTCAGACACCTCTGTTATTAAATCATAAAACGTGATGTCATATCAACTGTCAACCATGCAATAGCTAAAAAAAGCTAAATGCGGTGCAGGGTCTGGCTTGCCCAACCTAGCTGCTGTTAACATGAACGTTTTCACATTCAGATGGAAATTCTGAATAAATTCAATGTTTTTTCTTCAAAAATCTTTATTTGAAATTTCAATATACAAACATATAAATTCAGTGTGTTAGATGACCTTACCTCTGAGGTTGCTGCCAGCTCACTGACTGCGCATCTTTGACACTGTTCTGACCTTGACTGGCCATTAGCCAAGTGGCACAGCAGCCCACCTCGCTGACCTGAGATCAGCTCCCACAGCCTTAGCCTCACTGTCAATCGGAAATGTAAAACTGGTCCTGGGTCATTGTAGCTTTAAATCAACGTATCATCTGAGTGGTCATCAGTGACTGACAGACGTTTGGGAAGGCAGAGGAAAAAAAGTCCTTATGTTTTGTTGGACGTGATAAGCTACCAATCAGGTCTGGGGTAGCTAATGAAATTTCAAAATGACATTTCAAACCCCCCAAAATCGCCACTGCCCCGCTAATTTTGCTGAATTTCAGATCTTAGTATATCTTAACCTTTTTGGATCCCCTCACAGACTGCAAAAATAAGACCAATTCTGTACTCAACGGCTTATCACAATCATTCGTCCCCAAAACAACAGATTTTTGGTTTTGTGCTGTTGCAACCTTTATGCTGATGACAGGAGATTACATCATTTAGGTCAGGTTTATAGTGTTTTTGCTGACATTTGGTGTTGACATGAGATTAATGTAAATGTATATGTATATGTATATATGTAAGTCAGACTGGCAGAATAAGAGTAGTCGAGTGGACTAGGAAATTACTGATGAGATTGACTGTCAAGGCTGGGGGAGAAAAGCAGACTATGAAATCAAATCACATGATTGTGTTGGATGTTAATGTGCTCCTTGTGTCAAATCATGCAGAATGCTAACACAGCGGTTTGTCAAAATAACACAGCCGACTGCCTTATCATTCAGCATGTCGTCAATGGCTGGACTTAGAGCCCAGTGCTGAATCATCAATACTGACTGCACAGCAGAAGGTTAACTACAGGACATATATGCAACACTTTATAGTGGCATTTACTTGAAAAAAGATAGACAACAATTTCCACACAGAAATTCTAAGTATGATTTATTTGAGATCTTGAGTACATTTATTTTTCAATTAATGTTTTTTATAAGGACCACTTAAGTAATAATGACAAGCAATTTACTTTCAGAATGTACTCACTTTTTGTTACCAAATTGTACTTGGTCAATCATCACAGGCCTGTACTACGAACCTGTATTTTGTCTTAGCGAGGTAACTTTGATGTTAACCCTGGGTCTTCTGTATCACGGAGGTGGATCTCTTTTTATCTGGTAAGTTGCCATGGCAATTTACACAGAGTACCCAACTTGCTCTGGAGCATATTATTTTCAGGATATGAAAGAAAAAATCAAAATTATAGTGAATTTGCTGAGCACTGTAAGAAGTAATTTTTTTATTCACTCTCCAAAGTCCGCCTGGCTCTACTGGGGTTGGTCTTCAATAGTGAGTGAAGAAGAATGATCACACACGACATGGAACACACTCATCTGAGATTTACTTGCTGTGTGAGGAATAACTATTGTAAAATCCCATGAATTTACACATCAACGCAGTCTGCGATTATCTTTTTTGCATTCCTTTCAACTGTGTTGCTTTTATTCTTTGATATTCTGATATTCCTTATATTTCCGTGTCTTCAACTTTCTCCGTGTCTGCAATTGGTTGAATGCAATCAACCCGGCCCTTTTTATATGTGCGTGTACAGATCCAGAGTGGTAACCCTGGGGTGTATTCCCCAAAGCTGGTGAAGGGCAAAGCCTGGCTTATTTCGGTTAGGCTCGTTAATTTAAGTGGGAGTTCCGTTCTACAGAGGTGGTTTACAGCATGCTTAGCTTGGGAACCATGGTAGCTCAGCCCGCACGACAAGTCTGCTCCCGGGCAGGCTTAGGCCAAGCTTACTTTAGCTGTGTCTCGGAGAATGTCCAATGGGAAGACACACAGGCTTTCAAAAGACGCTTTGTCAGCAGAGTGTCGTGCTCGTGTCACATATTCAATTCAACCTTATTTGTAATGCATCATGTTCATGTTCGGAAACATAAGTTGAGACCTTTTTTCTTACGATGTGATCAACCATCAATCATGACAGTGTAAGCGTGATATAGCAGTGGCTGTGTGGTGATGTGTGGGTAAAAGGAAGCTTTTGCGGCTCCCTATGTTTGAGTCTTGCCGAAGGCGGCAATAGTTGCAGTGATAATTTTAATTTTTCTTCCTTCTGTTCTGTCACCCTCACCGTCTGATCAATAAAAAGAAAAAAAAGTCATGAATAGTTTTTTGTAAAAAATATTTTTGACATGAAGTTGTATGAGAGCCTCACCATCAGTGTTGTTCATCAGCAGTGACTTTTCCTCCACTGTGTCCCGTGAGCAGAGTTCAGGCCCGGTTTCGGTGTTGCAGAAAGTAGTTCCGTCTAGTTGCTGGGGTCACACGGATATAGCCTTTTGCTCCAAAAATAATATGCATCTAAAAGAGTTATCTATTTGATTCACAAATTCTTGGCCGCAAAAAAGGTTCGACCTGGCAATTATCCGGTACTATTTTACCTCCCTTCGTATCACATCAGCTGTTTCACAGCGGTTTTTTTTTCTGTTTTCATCTTAAAGCTCCTTCTTTATTGATGCAATGCAGCTAAGATTGGTTCAGGACACACCTGATGCATTGCTGCAGCTAGAAAAAAGTTGTCATAATATTTCGTGTCGTTTTCTGTCATATTGCTTGAGAATGTCACAACATCATGTAACTTAGTAAACACAACAGGAGGGGCGTCCTCTCAAAGATTCCAGTGTCAAAATTGAGACATACCCAAAATGGCTCCATAGCACCCCTTGGAAATTTTCCAAAATTAAGCCCTGCCCCTGTGTTTGACCCAAAGCTATGAAATTTTGTAGGATTATGTAGGACCCCAAGATGAACAAAAAAGCCTCTTGGACCCATGGACCACGCCCTACCAGACCCAAAAAAGGTTGGGGACCGCTGCTCTAGAATATTCCAGTGGCCAAATGGAGACACACCCAAAAACTAATACATAGCACCCCCTAGAAATGTTTCCCCTGTGTTTGACCCAGACCTATGAAATATGGTATGCTTATGTAGAACCTAAAAACAAAAAAAAAGGTATCAGCTGTTTTTGAATAAATCACAATTTCTGGTTTTGGTCTTCAATGAATTTGAGGATGTTCATCTCTTTAAGATGATAAAGCATTGCTTCAGTCTCCGCGTCGTTCCAATAAGGTTTTGCCATCTTACATGGATCTCGGTTTTCATGGCAAACTGTGGTAAACAACTTGGTCTGGGGGTTTGATTTCCGGGTCAGCGGATGTATAGCTCACGTAGTCGAGCTACAGTGTTTACTTGCACACGTAAATCAACTTTGAATCAAGCTATCTGGGGTGGGTAGCTCGATTAGAATAAGAGTCCTCTGGTCAGATTGTAGTCAAGCTACGGCGTTTACATGCATTTACGTAGTCGAGCTACTGCAGTGATTCGGTTTTCTCGCATGCATGTAAATTGCACTTAATGATTTTGATAGTACAGTTATAGTCGGAGGAAAAAACTCTGAATTAGTATTACATTGGTAATCTGAGATTTTATTGTATTTTCCACTAAAACTTTCATTTTTGGTGTTTTTTTTTAACAGTTGCTGCTGTTAAACACATAAATAATACACGAAAATAATTAATAAAATGACCAAAAGTGTATCTCTTTGGCATTAAATGTAACCTTTTAAAAAAAAAATCTGTCAAGTAGAATCCTTGCACATAGCTCAAAAATATGGCAGTTAAAAGTAGAATGCAGGAAAAACTTGGAACCAAGTTGAAGGCTCATTGTATAGGAGCAAAAGTTTTTCCTGCATTCTACTTTCAATGCCATATTTTTTCAGATATGTGCAAGGATTCCACTTGACAGATTTTTTTGCATATGCTTTGCACCCTCACCAAAGAGCACCTGTTTCGCTGATTTTACTTAAAGATCCAAGCAACGCTTCCACACCCTTTTTTCTCCATTACCTTTTTTTAATTCTCTGCATTGTTGAGGCTCTAGAGTTGTTAGAGTTAATGATAATAAAGAGAGGAAGAAGAAGACAATTTACAAGATTATTGAGAGGTTTCAAGATAATGAGGAAACATGGCAGTTCTATCTGATATGATATGCATTTTCATATAGATATGATATGATATGCATTTTCATATAGATATGATATGACATGCATTTTAATATAGATATGTTTTTTTTTCAGGTCGTCACTGTAACATTCATCAGATGACAGGAAACTACATGTGGGACGAAGCCTATAAGAAGGAGTTTCTGATTGGAACAAATCCTGACAGCAGATTGCCTATTTGGTGGGATGGATCAGAGCCGTTGTGGGTCACACTGCAGAAGCTGGGAAAGAATGTTTTTATGTACTACTGGCCTGGTGAGTGCATACATACAACATTGAACACTCACTGAAGACTCATGTAAAGCTATGACATTCTGCCAACGGCAAATGGATTACTGATATATTTAAGATTTTTGACACCTGAAAATCACTGTTCATCTATGGTTGTTTCAACTTTATATATCAATGTCATCTCCCAGTGTTGTTAACATATTTCAAACATGGGACTTCTAGAATTTGTGGGATTTAAACAGGTGCATGCATTTAGCTTCCAGTGCCTGACCAATTTATTGTTTTTCAAATTTCAAAGGCACTGTAGTGGCAAACGTAAACTTTAATTCCAAAGCCACTCGATTTATTAGCAGTAGGCTGGTACAGCTGGCTCGACTCGTATGTTACTGTCTTGTGTTCCTTCACGACTTACAAACCACCGGAGAGTCAGGTCGTTGTTTCGTTGTTTTATTTCTCGTTGCAGAATCCAGGTATTTCCATTAATACACACCATTCCAAGCTTCTCTTGGTTTTCACAACGCTCCACAACATCTTAACGTAACGGTAACATCTAAAATTGACGGTCAAAAAACCTTTTCTCCCTGTACCTATTACCCACGCTAATCCACATCTCGTACTTTTCACAAGTTCTTCAAAACAAAAACAATGCGCATGTGCAGCCCCTAAAGCAGTATGCATGAGCAGTGCCTACTTCAGGTGCTGTGGTAAATGTTACCTCTATGCAATAAAAGGCGATAATGTCATAACACAACCAAACTAATATAAACAAGCTATAATCTAACTCTCAACTTTCTTTAACATAATATTGGCTCCTACAGGCACTATTGCTGTTACAGATCCATCACAGATGTACCATATAAGCATGTTTCAGATGTGCGCCAATATCAAAAAACATATTTTAAAAACATATCAAGGGAGGAAAACAATGCCTAATGTGATATAAAAATGGTGTAACGTAGCATTTCAGAAGAGAGTACTACAACACCTGGCAGCACTGTCTACAGGCAGTTTATGTAACACAAAGCAGCAGAGTGATGGGCATTGACAAACTCAGAGTGGTGTCTTCTTGGTAATCCAGTTTGAATAAGACTCGCTGTGATCTAAGATCACATATCTCTTGATTGGCTGGTGAACGTATCCACCGCATTGGGTGGAGCACCAACAATGAGCACCAATAGCACCAGTGTGTATTTCCACTTATTGAGAGTGACGCATGTATCAAGGACCCTGAACATGGGGCCAGATCAACTGTCCAGGGGAAGACCTTTCTATGAGGAATGGACTTCACATGTTTCACCCGCAATCAATGATACCCCTCACGCTGTTCAGAGTGAGTGGAAACATATTCCCACACTGGCCAGCCATCACTGGGTAGGGGAGATTTACCAGATGGTGCATGCCCACCCAGCCTTGGCAGCTCTCACTACATAGGGGCCTGCCATCTGAGGGGAGGGAACGCTATTTCAGATGCTTTGGGCATAGACCACCATGACTGGCAGTAGCTGCCCTTGGGCTTGTGTATAGTCTCCAAGAGTGGCTTGGTCACTATCTGGGCTTTCTTTCTTTTCAGGAATTTTGGAATTATATCTGTGATATACAAAGCCACATATGTCTTTTATATGTTGGATGTATCGGCCCCTTGTGTGGCACGCATAGTCCTGGAGTCCTGAATAGGAATCTCACCTGTTGGTTGATGGACAGCGGACTGCTGTCTCCACACTTTATTTTAAGTGGGCAGTGCTCTGCCTGATGTGTACGGTCACGTTCACAAGCCAAACTTGATTGACGGACTGAGCTAGGTACATCTGAGGTTGTAGGTTGCAGCAAAGCATGCATAGGTTGTTTGAGTCTCTTGACTTCTTTGTAAACTACACACACATGCATGTGAGCAACGTGTGATGGGCAGGTGTTAAGTTCACTCAGTAGCAGCCTATAAAACTATCATATCATTGACACACAAAACTGGTTAGCATGCAGGCTTTAAATGTCACATTTGCATCATAAACAGTTGGCCACTTGCCAACATTCATGTTGCTATTCTAAACATCTTTGCCACAACTTTTGCTCACTTGTATACGCACACACACGCACACACACACAAGCACTGAGTGGAAACGGGAACCCTAGGGCTATGGCTACTAACAAGCGCTTTTGTGAAATGTATCCCATGTAAATATTATGGTATTTACTGCTTGTGATGGTATTCAACAATTAACACAATTATTCACAATGAACATAGGGATAACAATAACAAGAAAGACATTACATTAGAATTAGAGTGGGGGGTGACCTCCTGTTCACCTGTCGTGTGCTGCCATTGAAAAATCGATGCTACAGCAGTTTTTGCCGCCACCAACACAAGAAACATGGAAGGAGGTGGAACAGCGCTTCAGGAAAAAGTGGGACTTTCGTAATTGTCTAGGAGCACTGGATGGGAAACGTGACTATTGAAGTACCACCACTGTCCGGTAGTCAGTATTTTTACCACAAGAAGACTTTCTTCGTCATACTTTTGGCACTTGTGGATGCCGACTTCCACTTCAGGTGCATTCCGGTGGGAGACTTTGGGAAGACATCTGATGGTGCATTTTACGCAGCTTCAGATTTGGGGAGTCGAATGGATAAAAATGCTCTGCATGTTCCTCCTAGAACCTCTCTGCCTGGAGCTGCTCAACTCAGGGACCTCCCATATGTAATGGTGGGTGACGCAGCATTCCCTCTCAAGTCCTACTTAATGAGACCCTACCCCAGACAGATCCTCATCCACAGGAAGAGGTTTGTCAATTACAGACTGCTGAGAGCAAGGATGGTGGTGGAAAATGCTTTTGGCATACTAGCATCATGGTGGAGGATTTTCCACCGCAGGATTAACTTCCATCCAAAAAATGTGTACACACTAGTGATGGCTGCATGCATCCTCCACAATTTCCTTCTTGCGCCTCGTGAAAATGTACAGCTGCTGCAGGAGGTGGAGGAGATGGGGATGCGCATGGCACCAGTAAGGAATATGGGAGGAAACGGAGCATCCAGGGATACGGTGCGATACGGGAGTGCTTTGCCACTTTCTCCACCTCTCCTGAAGGCAGTGTGTCCTGGCAGAGTGCTATGACATAAAGTTATTGGGTGGGGAAAAATGTGAATAAGGGTGCTATGGGGGGTGGGATACTTCTGTTCAATTTTGTCTGAACATGTTTGAAATCAATCCAGGAAAAAAGATTGTTTGGCCACTTCTTGTCTGCCCCTCACTCCATTTGCAAGTGTGAAAGTTCCACCCACTGTAAGCATGGTGACGTGGTTGTTGGCAATCCCAAAAGCAAGATAGTCTGTACAGCACCACCCCCTCCCCCAACCACTTTGAAGTTAAGCCACAATTTGCAGGACAAAAAGGATTTTGCTTCACTTGTAATTCACTTGTGATAATTTATGCTAATTACTTCATTCATGCAAATCCAATGGCCCTGGAATGTTTTTAAATATGTTATTATGGGTTTTAATGTGTTAAAGGGATTAGATGCTACTATAATTTACATGAAGAAACATTTTGCATTATAATTAACTTACCATCCACCCCCAGTATTTCTGCTATAGTGGCCCATGCGCTCTCCTTTCGGACATTGTCCTTATAAAAAGGATGTGTGGTATCATAGATTATGCTGCTGTTTTGCACCTCCATGATGAGTCTCCCTTCATCCGCTTTACGAACAGTAAACAGTTTTGTAGCTGCATCGAACTTCCCGTGCCACTTGAGCTGCGCTGAGCTGAATTTATGCGTTTCTGCTATGGCATCCAGCAAAATTAAAACACTGCATGCCACACCAGCCAGTTGCGATGTTATGTTGTTTTGCATTTACATGTGGACAGGGATTTTTTTGTAAACCTGCTGATGTGGTTATGAGTTCACACCAAATACCAGGGTCTTAATGGAGCACATTCTCAATCACTGATACCACTTACTCTGTACCTCTCACCCTGATGGGATTTCTTCATGTTGAAAACACAAGGCTTTAAATGGACATTGTTTCCATTGTCTCCTGTTTCTTAGGTTGTGAGGTGGAGATCCTGGGTGTTCGGCCATCGTTCTGTACTGAATATGTCTACAACCCATCAGAGAAAAACCTCACTGACTCAATCGAGAATGCTCTCAATGTCCTCAGGTAAAATCAAATTGTCCAGTGAAAGTGGCATTTGATAGATACTACTGTCTGCCTGTCTGCCTGTCTGTCTGTCTGTCTCTGTATTAGTTCAAGTCCAATATACCTTCATTGATATTAACTATAGATTAATGTGTCAAGGCCTAGTTCTACCAGCTGCAACAAAACAAAACTCCCTAAATCATGAAATTGAACATAACTTATAAACTACTGAGATGTGAGTGTCAGTAGTGTGGTATAGGTTCTGTTGTGTCAGGTTTCCCCATGACTGTGGAGAATACAACAAAATAAAATACCATTAAAGGCTCAGGAAACCTTTGCAGCTGTTTTGAGTTAATTAGCTGATTAGAGTGGACCACCAGTGTAAAGACCAGACTGACGGGTGGACTCTAAATTTAGAGGCTGAGGCAAGCAAGTTGGGGAGGGGAAGTCGATTTATTCAGTCTAATGTCAGAAACAGAAGATCCAAAATTCACAGGCAGAGGTATCAAAATCAGTAGGTCAGACTCAGAAACACAGGGTCAAATAACATTCATGAGGTATAAGGCGAAAAGCTGGAACACTCACTGTTTCATGGTAAAACAGAGCATTGCTTAAACACACAAGAGGGCAATGAGGCAATGAGGCAAATCAAAAAAGACAGGAACAGAACAAAGGTAGGAAGTCAAGCTCGTACAACCCAAGGTAAGATGAAAGTTCAAAATAAATTAAACATGAAGTGACAACAACATGATCAAAACTTAAGTGACACTCAATCACTTGTCCCTAGGAGTTGGAACTTCTTCCAAAAAAATGTATTTGATGACTGAATTCAAGGTTTTCATCAGCTGTAATCCATTACACCACTGAATCCCCTTCTCTTTGGCTTTTTCTAAAGTGGTTCCCTTAATTAATCTTGTAAATCAACGGTAAATGGGCTGCTTTTACAAAACACTTTTCTACTTGAAAAGTACTCATTGCGCTTCTACACACTACAATACCTCACTTTACCCATTCACACTCACTGGTGGCAGATGGTAAGGTGGCAACCTGCTGTCAGGAGCAATTAAGGGGTCAGTGTCTTGGACTTTGACGTGGCCAGGCCTTTGAGTGTCAAATGCAAATTTAATATGAATGTTGGTTCCTTTGGAAGCGGCATATATATGCTGGGAAACCCCAGACTCAACCAGTGATGGATAATTCACAAATACTGAATTATTAGACAGAGTTGTAAACAGGAGGAAGTTCACTGGAAATGAAGGATGCTTCATAAAATGTCTCTGCTTGCTGGGCAGAGCCTCTGAGACACACAATGAGAAAAGTTGTCCATTTACCTCTATACTTGTCCATAATTTTCTATTGGGAAATTAACATGAATATCATCAACATTTGTGTGGACGGGAGGAAGCATTTTGGTACTTTTCTCATGATTACAGAGAGATGAATCACACAGCATCTATTGTCAACACAAAAACAAAGAACACATTTGACTCCTCTTTTTTTAAATAATCTGAATACACATGTATATTAATCTTATTCCAGGTCTCATCTTCCCAAAGACAAATCTGGAGGAGGACGACCGCCAAGATCAATCCAGTTCATTGATTATCTGTATACGTGGTGACTCGACAGAGAGGTTTATGAGAATTTTTACCAGATAGCATTGGGATGGCACTGGGTTTTTTTTCCTCCTTACATGAGTCTTAGAAATATTTTCTCCTGATATTGTGAGAGTTATTGTATAGAATGAGAACAGAATTTATCATAATCATTTTAGCAAGTGGATAGCAATAAGCAAAAAAGCAAACCTGATTGAAATTGGAGCACAAAGGAGCGGAGCAGCAGCACCGACCAAAGCCAGTAGTGGTGGGAATATCAGAGGATATGCTCTTGCCCCAATTTTGCTGTACTTATGTAATTAGCAATGCCAGAGTGAGGGTTCATTACAAAAAAGGGGAAATGCAAGACTGCATATTCTGCTGTTCAAACAAAATACATAAAAAGTGAGATCTTGACAGTGTGTGTGCGTGTGTGTGTGTGTGTGTGTGTGTGTGTGCGTGCGTGGCTGTGCAGGTCAGGCCAAGCAGACATGGCTGCAATATATTATGAGAAAATTGATGTCGAGGGTCATCACTTTGGCCCAGACTCTCATCAGGTCAGAACAGCTGTGCAGCAACTGGACCTTGCCCTACAGACACTCAACAGAAAAATAAAAGTCAGTAAAACTACTGATATCTCTATTACACACACAAACACTACAAAATCAAATGTCATGTCTGTTTTCATCTCTGTCTGCCATTTTTGCAGGAGAAGAGTATGGGCCGCTTGAACATTGTGCTGTTTTCAGACCATGGCATGACAAATATCAGGTGGATGGAGAAGGTCATTGAACTGGAGAAATATATCAACATGTCAGAAATTACCAAGATAATGGACAGAGGACCGGTGGTCAGTCTGTGGCCTAAAGATAACAAATATCAGAAGGTGATACTACAATCTTTGCCTTGATCTCTGTCATAATGCTCTTTGAGTAATGAACAAGAAAATTCTATTTAATGAATGTGACAAGCAACAAGGGAGGAATTTGCAGAGCAGCGACATTTTGCATTGTAAAGGAAGGAAGATATAGATGATGTTTTGCGATTTTAATTCCTCCAGTAATAGTGTGTTTGTATGTGTGTGTGTCTTATGCCAGATACATGCCGCTTTGTCCAGGGTCCCTAACATGCGTGTCTATGCCAGACAGGAGATCCCAGAGCGCTTTCATTACAAAGGAGGAAAGTTTGTTTCACCCCTGACACTGGTGGCCGAGCCAGGCTGGTTTATAGCAGAGGTAAAACACAAGAATGACATGAGTCGTGTATCTGCTTATTAAATGAATGTCATACCTTAGAGCCTTATAAGGTTATTGAAACAAGACCGCACTTGTTCAAACTGTTTTGTGTGTGTGTGTCTATGGGTTGGGGAATGGAGACATTCTGAAAGGAAACACCTGGTGGAACATCTAGTAGTAGTAGTTTGGGGTATTTAAGGGTATAAATAGTTTGAGTATAAAATCAGAGGCTGCCTACTGATCCAACTACTGCAATGTTGCCTCTTTGTTTGCTTTACTATTATCCTATCTCACCTTATCACAAAGACAATCTAAAGAGAGACAGTTCTCCCGTTCATTCACATTAAAAGCATCATTGTGGCCCACTGGCAGAAAACTGTTAACCAACTGTCTCTAGGGGCTTGCCCTGCTCTATTTGTGTTTTGGTGGTGTTTTTAAGGTTGTGTCATTTTAACTTTAGGTATGCTCTTTACATTGTGGATATGTGTTTGATGACTAAGAAGAGTGACCAATACATTTGTTCCCAGTGACACTGGGTTATTTAGTGCTTTTATGGGTGAGGAGAAGGACTTCGTCGGGGAGCCAGTGGAGGTTATGGAGGACTGGAGTGATGTGGTCCTGGGAGCTGGTGCGGGTGAGCAGGTGGGCAGCAGAGTTCTGGATGTATTGGAGTTTATTGATAAGTCTGGAAGGTGAGCTGTAGAGGATGCTATTGCAAGAGAAGGGATAGGCGGAAATGGCCGATGTTTTTGAGATCGAAGAAAGCGGTCCTTGTTGACATGTTGTTCGAAAGAGAGGTTATTAATAACCTCTCCTTTGAACAATATGTTTGGCAACTTTGGATCATCCTTGACAATCAATGCCAAAGTTGCAGACGTGAGAGGAGGGGAGCAGAGTACAGTTGTCTATGGTCAGGTGTAGGGCTGGGTTTAAAAAATCAACTGAATCGATTTTAATCGATTTCCCTTTAAATGGTTCATAATCGATTCATAAAATCCAAAGATAGATCTCTTAACGTGAGTAGTTTTTTTCTTCATTGGACGTGCGGAGAAGCAGCCTGAAGTATCAACCCGACTAGTCTCGCGTGATCAGCTTTCGCGCTGCTTTCCACGGAACAAGATCTCGTGAGATGTTACTGCCAGCAGTCAAGCGAACATGGCAGAAGCGAGTCTGCTCCGCTGTGGAACGGCAGCTATACGCCAGCATGTGCGTTGCGCTGCGGCTCAGCTGCGGCAGTCGGATCGGATACGCAAGGATTCTAGTTTTGCTGGTCGCGGCAGCACAGCACATCAATTCAGTGAAGCACAGCGTGAGCGGCAGCGGAAGTTGTATGCGGCTACAGACTAAAATATCTGGTTAATTTTCAAAATAAAATAAGTTGAACTGTACTTCAGGTGATAATGTGCGATATTTTTAATGATATACCAGGCCAAAAGGTTACTTGTTAAATTTACAGGATTATCTTAACTGATATCCCTGACTGAATCGATATCGAATCGTGAATCGAATCGAATTGGGAGCTTTAATATCCAATTGAATCGATCTGGACAATCTGAATTGATACGTAGTTGTGGGCAGTATTGGTGAGAGATTTGGGTCCAATGATGATGTCGGATTTGTCACAGTTGAGTTTAAGGAAGTTGGCTTGCATCCGTTGTTTTGTATCAGTGAGACAGTGGGTGAGGGTGGAGTGGGTTGTGGGGATAATGGATTTGGTGGTTGTTTATGTGGATGAATTGTTGTCGGTTGGAGAGGTAAGAAGTGATCCAGTTGAGTGCAGTGCCGGTGATGAGAAATGATTTTTCAAGGCGGGAGAGGAAAGTCGGGTGGTGGATCATGTTGAATGTGGAGGTGAGCTCCAGGAGGATGAGAATGCTGAGTTGGCTGGAATCTGCGGAGAGGAGGATGTCATTGGTTATTTTAAGGAGGGCTGTTTCGGTACTGTGTCTGGAGCGAAAACCGGATTGAAAGACTTTGTAGAGGTTATTGGAGATGAGGTGGGTTTGGAGCTGAGAGGCGAAGGCACGTTCAAGTATTTTGGAGAGAAAGGGGAGGTTGGAGATGGGGCGGAAGTTGGAGGTAATGTCTGGGTCCAGTCCGGGTTTTTTGAGGATGGACGTGATGGCAGCCAGCTCTGTTCCGTTGCCATCAGTGTTAGTTTTACTTGCAGTCTTTGTCTAGTTTCCTGCCTTTTTTTAATTTCCTTATGTGTGGACCTTTGTGTACTCCTGGATTGAAAAGCGTGCTATTTGGACAGGTACTTTTGTCATCAGTCATTCTTGCATCTGGGTCCTCTGGCATGCTTGTCACAGGCATCCAATAAGGAAACAAGCCCACCAGCTACCTTCCCATTGGGAGCAGTTTTTACAGGATTACGGCCACTCAGTCGAAAAAAACTCCAGACTTTTTTCAGAGTGCATATGACCACATAACCCTTCAAGCGAATACTTAAAATTGAGGCACTTGAAAATGGCTACCTGCCCTGGCTTTAAGGACTAGATAGATAGATAGATAGATAGATAGATAGATAGATAGATAGATAGATAGATGTATAGATGCATCTGAATTCTGACAGGCTATACTGCACACCATAGAAGCACATGGTAGGAGCCGTGGATCATTCATCCGCATTTCTGTTGGTTTGGTCTGGTTGCTGGGGTTATGTAGAGAGTTCGGGTCACATGGGCTCCATGGGTGACAACCATAAGTTATATTAGAGCCAAATCACCTGCACTGGGGAGGAAGAGAGAGGCGAATTTTGGGTAAGCGTAATTTTTGTTGACCGCCTTGTTCATTTTGATTGCTTATTATTACGTTCGCCGCAGTACTCTTTTCGCTGTCTGTACATGCGAGTGTAAATGGAAAGCCGCTGTTTTGTTTTCTTATTAAAATCCATAGAAACGTAACCTGGATCAAAGTGTGCGTCTCTCATAGCAGCAGCAGCATGTCACACAAATATTAACTGGACCCAATCTCTACCTAAAGTGACTGGAAAGCCGGAACATTTGTCAACAAAATAGGCATAAATTAAAACGATCGCTCGCAGCGCAAAGGAATCAGCAGCATGCAGAGTATAGCCCGTGGTACAGCAAAAGTAGGACCGTAAGTGCCACATCATCTGTCATGGAGGACAGGTAAGCTTACCTGTGCATGTGTGTGTGAAGAAGTAATCCGGATTCCATCAATTTCGAAGTGCTTTCTAAGGAACAGTTGAATTCTGTTGGTCGGATATGCTTTGGGTTTGTGTGCTTGGAATGACGTCTGCACCTTGTTGCTCAAAATACAAAGCTTTATGATGTTCAAAGGAGGAACGCTGATGCTGCCTTGTTGAGAGGAATTATCATAATTTGTTGTGCTTTGCGGATGGATTTAAACGGCTTTCTTCAATGAATTAAATGAAATTAAACGTGATTATAATGAGTCAAACACGTGACGCTGCCTCGTACTTTCTGAAATAGAATCCGGGAAGCAAAGGGAGCGGAAAATGATTGGAAAATGACCGCAGAGGGTTTAATGAATACAATTGTAAACCTGCAAAAGGAACGCAATCATGTTGTCAATAAAATAAAAGGTTTGATGAAGGAGCTCATGAAACAAAAGAAAAATGTGTTTGAAGTGAAACAATGTATGGAGAGTTTAAACATATTGTGTGAAAATGCCACAATCACACACAATTAACTTTGCCTCTACTCCCCGAGGAAGAACTACCTAAACAAAAGGAATGGTTTTCAAGTATCATGAATTACAGTAATACATTTCAAAAGGACGGTAAAAAAGGGATTGTTGAAACTGAACAACAAACCTCTCAGGAGCAACAGGATTCAGCAGAAATGCAATTAACACCTGTCGAAATGGATGAAGCAAATCAAATGGAGGATAACATTGAAGCAAGTGACAGCATTTCAAATGTTGGAAATCACCAAACATCTCAGTCACAATGCTCTTCAACTTCTTCCACACGCTTAAAGGTCACCTTCTATGGTTTATTTGACACAATTTCATTTACCTGTACCTTTAAATGTCAATGAGCTGTATGTGGCCACGCCCACTCCAGGCTCCTATTGGCCAGGGGATGCAGCTTTTGATGGAGTACGTTCTTAGTGTCCACTATGCTGTTTTTCACGGCAGAAACGCCGCCATTCAACTGTACCTAATTCTCGTGGCTCGTGGACAGCAGCCCCTACTACAGCCGGGGGGAGTGGACAGTGACTTCCACCTCACAAGTCTCCAACGCTCACATCCGCTCCTTTCAGTTCACAGTGGGCAAAAAATGGGTAAAGCAAGTAAATTAGGTGACAGAATTTGTTCATTTCACAATCATGCTACAGGGACACATATGATTCATATGACACATATGTTAGAAAACCTTCAGTTAGAAAACCTTCAGAAAATGAATTTGGCTCGGAAGGTGACCGTTAACCCATTTATGCCCAGACACTATATTTAGTCACCCACAGATTTCTTTCTGTTAGAGATAGCAACATGAAATTTGCTATGGAAACTGTCAAGACATGTGGCTACACATAAAAAAAAATTGAAAAAATGATTTGACATATCTATCATGTGTTACTTTGTAGACAAAGTTGACTTTCTGTCAAAAACGTAAAAAATCGCAAAAATGGTTTTAACATTAATTTGACACATTCAATTATGGTTTTACTCTGGATAAAAAAAAGTATTTTACATAACTCCTTGTAGTTTTTGATTTAACGCAGTTTCTGTTAATGTACTATGTTTAGTCATTGGGCACAAAGACTCTCTGATTTGATCACATTTCATATAAACACTAGTGAAAACACTGGTTCCCATCATCACATGTTATATATTATATATAAAATATGTTATGCAATTAAGGACCAGATAGGCTAATGTAAGAATCAATTGTAAAAAATTGTTCTCTCATTTGCTTGTAGGGAAAAATGATTAAAAAATGTAACGCTTTGACCATGGTGTTTATGCCCCTGTTTCACGTAGGCACACATGTGCACGCAAGTTCCTAAAGCGCTGAAACCCCTGGAAGTGGTGTGTAGTGTGAATGATGGACCATACGCTGTCCGAATTTGGCTGGGCTGGACTGTTAATGGTCCACTGACAGGAAACAGTAGAGTTACTTCGTTAACTGGGAGCATTCACAAGTAACTGCCAACAGAGTTTCAGTCGTGAACCTCGATGACCTCAGCAACAGTTTGAGAATGACTTCCCTGAAAGCAGCATGGATGAGCAACCCGGAATGTCTATGGAGGATGAAAAGTTCCTTGAGTTTGTCACTAACTCAGCAAAACAGGTGGAGGGGCATTATCAGAGTGCGTCACCTTTAAGGAACATTAACATCAGCATGCCAAGTAACGAGAGTTGTTCAGCAGCGCTTGTGTTATTTGAAAAGAAGACTTCAGAAGGACTCAGCGTTTCACACTGAGTATAACACCTTTATAAATGACCTTCTGGCTAAAGGCTATGCTGAGAAAGTGCCCGAAGAGGAGTTGGATCGTGGTGATGGAAAAGTATGGTACATACCACACAGAAGGAAGCAGTGTTGCTCTATAGGAACCTGGTCTCTTTGTGTTCAAAGGGTGGATTTTCTCTGACATGTGGCTGAGTAACAGGTCTAGAGTGCTGGAAGCCATCCCTGATAATCACTGAGCAAAATGCATTGAAGGATTGGACATGGAGCTGGGCTCAATACCTGTAGAGAGAGTGATGGGGGTGGTGTGGAACATTAAATCGGACTCCTTTAAGTTCGAAATGATACTTAAGGATAGACCACTTACCAGAAGAGGAATCCTCTCGACTGTGAGCTCCATCTATGATCCCCTCGGGATGCTGAGCCCTGTAGTTTTGACAGCGAAGAAGATCCTGAGAGACCTATGCAGGAGAGGGATCGGCTAGGATGATACTGTTCCTGAGTCAGTTGCTGAAGAATGGTCAGAGTAGTTGCAGCAGCTGCATCTGCCGGACAGATTTGAGGTTAGCAGATGCATAAAGCCACCAGGCTTTGGAGTAGTTTCTTCAGCCCAGTTACATCATTTCTATGATGCGAGTGAACACGGATATGGAACAGTGAGTTATCTGCTGTTGAAAACCAGGAATTCAGAACTACACAGTGCTTTTATGATGGGAAAGGCTTCAGAAGACTTTACTCCGGATAATGTTCGTACAGAACGTCATTAGGCAAGTCGAACGGATTTGAGCGATCTCGAAAAAAACGTCTTTCGGCGAAGTGTTCCTCTCACGATCCGTGCACCGACGTCCACAGGATCTGGCAAAAGTGGGCAAGCCGTTTTCCAAGAGAACCGATTGGTCAGTGCGCGGACTTTTATACCCGCTGAGCTCTTATCCTGAAACATGACCTGCTCCATAGCAGGTTTGGCGTTCCGTGTGAGTTACCGGGGCAACGTATCCAGATAAAAAGAGGTCCACCTTTGTAGTACGAAAAACCCCAAAGTTATCTCGCAAAGGCCAAATCCAGCTTCGTAATACAGGTCTCAGATGAGAGCCTTTAAGAGGACAGCAGTGCACAAGAGTCTCATGGAGACACCTGGATGAGGCTGAGTTAGCCATCACTAAGTTCTGCCAGGCAAAGGCAAAAAGTTTAAAAGGTCCCCTCCACAAGCTCTGTCCACAGCTGCAAGATGGAATCCTGAGAGTTGGTGGTCGGCTCAATAGATTATCTATGCCTGTGGAAGAGAAATATCCAAAAATCCTGGCGAAAGATCTCCACATCTCAAAGTTTTTACTTACATATACATCAGGAAGTGGGACACGGTGGCCGTAACCACATGCTCTCTAAGATGAGAGAGAGATACTGGATAGCCAGCATGAGTTCAGTCATCAGAAGAGTGCTAGCCAAGTGTATTATCTGTCGCCGTCTGAACGCTCGGCCAGTTCACCAGCAGATGGCAGATTTGCCTCATGAAAGAACTGTCCCAGATCAACCACCATTCACCTGCCTGGGAGTTGACTGCTTCTGACCTTTCGAGGCTAAGAGTAGAAGGAGCATGGACACTGACTCCTTTATTAATGCACTCAAGTGTTTTCACTGCCAGGAGAGGACAAATTTGGGAGCTACGCTCTGAAAAGGGAACGAATTTTGTAGGAGCAGAGCGAGAGCTGAAAAAGGCTACTGAACTGTGGAATCAGGTGCAGATCAATGACGTCATGCTGCAAAAGGGGATACAATGGAGTTTTAATCCACCTGCTGGCTTGCATCATGGGGGAGCTTGGGAGCGGTTGATAGGGTCTGTGTGAAAAGTGCTTAATTCTACCTTGAAGACATAAAAACCTAGATGAGGAAAGCCTTCACACAGTGCTTTGCAAGATTGAAGCCATAATAAACAGTAGACCAATCACCAAAGCCTCCACGGATCCAAATGACCTAGAAGCACTGACGCCTAATCACCTGCTTCTGTTGAACCAACCAATGATGTTGCCACCAGGAGTGTTCCAACCCTCAGACATTTATGCCCACAGGAGGTGGAAACAGGCTCAATACGTATCTAACTTGTTTTGGAGGAGATGGGTGAACGAATACCTACCTCAACTACAGGAGCGTCAGAGATGGACAGGAGTGAAGAGGAATCTGGTAATTGGAGACCTTGTCATTATAATGGACAGCACGGCACCTCGCCACTCTTGGCCTGGGGGTCAAGTGATACAGACCTTCCAAAGAGGATTTGTTTGTCAAGTGCGAATTAAAACCTGGAGCAGTTGTCTGGATTGGCCTATCACGGAGGTTTGCATGCTGCAGGAGGCTGAAGCCGTTGGTGGACATTCTGGCTTCAGTTGTGACTTCTTGGATTCTTCTTCTTCTTCTTCTTCTTCTTCTTCTTCTTCTTCTTCTTCTTCTCTTTCTTCTTCTCTTTCTTCTTCTTCTTCTTCTTTGGACTGTCACTAGACTCACCCTTTTGAGTTTTGGACTGTTTGACTTTGACCAGCGTCTGCGGACAAGAAGAAAATAGTTTTTCATGTCGATTGTTGATGGACATTAATTGTTGAGCATTGTTATTGAAAGTCCTTTTCTTATGTTTATGTCTTTAGTGTAATGTTAGTCATTTTTGCATTAACTTAATAATTAGGGACCTGTGGAGCCACGGATCATTTTTTCCCATTTCTGTTGGTTAGGTCTGGTTGCCGGTTTTACGTGGAGAGTTTGGGTCACATGCGCTGCTTATTATTATGCTCGCTGCACGACTCTTTTTGCCATCTGTACGTGCGAGTGTAAACGAAAAGCTCCTGTTTTGTTTTCTTATTAAAATCCATAGAAACCTAACCTGGATCAAAGCATGCATCTCTCATAGCAGCAGCGTGTCACACAAATATTAACTGGACCCAATCTCTACCTCAAGAAACTGGAAAGCCACAACACACATTATCAAATGATATAGCGAAACTTGACGATGGTATCTAGCACAGTTAGCGACACTAAGGAAACCTGGTGTAATTTTCGACAATATCCTCCAGTGCTTATATAAAACAAGCCTTTAGGACTGCTTTCTTCCATCTGTGAAATCTTGCAAAGATCAGGTAAATCTCTATGCCAAAACGATACTGAGAGACTAGTTTATGATTTTGATAATTCAAGGATGGCTTAAAGCAGGGGTGTCAAACTCATTTTCACCGAGGGCCACATCAGCATAACGGCTGTCCTCAAAGGGCCAGATGTAACTTATAAACGTAACTAAATGTAATTGAATGTAATGTAAAGTAAATGTAACTACTCCTTAATGTTTACCAACTCTGAATTTATTACTTATTCAAGTTATATCCGTTCTTGCACATTACAGTTGCATAGAAAAAATATGTTTGCTTGTTGCTCTGTTATAGCATAAATCCTTTTGTCAGCTTATGAAACCCACATAACTCCATCAATCATGGATCAAACTATCCAAGTGAATAAAGAAAAATAACATAATAAATAACTCTGGAAAAACTCAGAAAAATAGCATAATAAATAACGTAATCAAGCCCATTAAAATGGTCTTAATTACTGTTAAATCAACAATTGTGAGCTGCTAAGCAAATGTATGACAGATGTAGAATTAAAAAAAAAAAAAAAAGGCTGAACACAGCCTTGCATCCAACTGATAGTTTGATTACAAAAATGTGTCTGCGTACACACACAAAACCTGCAAACACTAAATAATTGCAACGGCAGCTACACATAAATAATATGAAATCAACTAAAAATAACAAAATAAAGGTTGACTCAGTTGACAACTATATTGGTCAAGTTTTTAGGTTTTTGAAGAGGAGATGCTGGAGGAGAAGTGAATCCCCTCGCTACCATCCATTGTTAATGTTCTAAAAATAACAAACACAAAACAAAATGCAAGCACAATCATTAAATTGCACACAGAGTTGAACTATCCTCCCCACACCTCTGACAGCAGCCTCCTCTACCTTCCTGAGTGTTGGGCAGGATCACCCTACTCGGTGGCTATGTGTCGATCTGCTCTGCGTGTTTGTTTATCTGTGGTCTGAGCCATAGATTATCTTCAAAAATGTTTATTAACAGAAGTTGAGAAAAATGACAGAGCTCTGGGTTGATGCTTCGCTCCCCTAACCGATAACAGTCAGTGTCGGTTCACGAAGTCCGACTGCCTCTCTCTTTCCCTGACCCAGCTTTTTGTTAGTGTGTGCCGATAGATTGCGTCATTCTCCGTTGACTGTGATGTGCAGCTTCTAGGGATTCAAGGTCGTCTTCCTCTCCTTCCGGGGAGATCTCTCCTCACTGCGGCTGGTAGTGCCAGCCTCCTCCACCCTGTATTGAGATGAAAGTCTAGCACAAACCCTGGGAAAGCTGGTGCACATTCGTTAAGTGAAGTAATATATGAGTGAAAAGGTTACATGTCACACATGTGAGTTATAAAGAATATGATACTTAGAAAGGATTATATGTTATTACTAAAAATGGTCTGAGGCCTTCTATGTGAGCCGTACAAGGAAGTGCAACTTTGGTAAAAATGAAGTGTGGAGAAATGGGGTGTGGTGGGACGGACTTACAGTGGAAAGAAAAAGTGTAAAAGACAACATTTATAACTTACGTTTGTAAAGAGCAGCCACGTCCACTGTGGACGGACTCGCAGCATAGCTGACCGCCGATGGAATGAGTGCACTGAGTGTCCACAGTCGATTTTAAGTATTGAGTATGGAAGTATGCGATTTGGGACACAGCATCAGACCTTTTAAGGAGCTCTCGCGGGCCACATAAAATGACGTGGTGGGCCACATTTGGCCCGCGGGCCTTGAGTTTGACACATATGGCTTAAAGCAATGTTCTACTCTCGGGTTGCAAAAGAAAATCTGTGAAGCCAGTCCAGCTTGTAGGGAACACGGCTCCTCATGGTCTGACTTGAATTACAAGAAAAGAGCACTCTCCTGTTCAACCTCTACTTCATTGGCTTTCGATTTAATCCAGAATCGAATTTAAGATTCTACTACTGACTTACAAAGCACTTCATTGTCAAGCACCGTTTGACAGAGCTCTTGGAGCCTATCCTGTCTGCCTAGAATGCTCAATGTTCATAGAGCTCAAGATATTTTGTGGTTCAAATATCACACTGGGAGGCTATGAGGCTCCTCTCTTGTGGAACCATCTCCCAGCCATGATTCGGGAGGCAGACATCCTCTCTCTGTTTGAGGGCAGACTGAAAACCTTTCTTTTTGTAGCAACTTTTACTTAGGGATATCATTAATTAATTTATTAAATTTAAGTGAAATTCCACACATTAAAAATTATGTGTGTTCACTGTTTAAACCCAGATGTATCTTTCTTTTGTTCTTCAGAACAAGGCTGGCCTTCCATACTGGAATAATGGTACCGGTGAGCCCTTGGGCTGGCAAAATGGTTGGCACGGCTATGACAACGAATTCCTTGACATGAGGGGCTTTTTCTTGGCAGCAGGACCGGGTAACAAACATACATACATTTTAATTTCATCATTTCTTTTTTTTACGACTGTTAAAGCAAGCGTTTCCTCACTCGTCAGTGTGTGTCCACAAACAGGTTTATTGGTCAGATGTTGATATAAGCAAATAACACAATTGTAATAATGTAGAAGATCATACTTGAGGTAACATGTTAAATTTTCTGTTCCACAACACCTGATAAGAATTGATTTTATCAAGCCTTAGACAACTGCGCTTGATCAGAAAAGCGCATTGCTCCAGTGCAGCACTGATAACAGGATTAATTAAACAAAACACAAAATGTAATGGTAAAAAGAAACAGTTGATTATTTGTTCAGCTTCAGGATGAAATGCTGTCACTGTCGCTGAATTCTCTTTAATTAAAGAATTACTTCCGAGAGGCACAGGGATATGGATCAGGGTGTGTGATGCTATTTTGAAGTGTACTTAAAGGGGAAGTACCGTTTTTACAGTTTTGACATTATTTATGGCTTAAAATACGATCATTTACTGACTGATATAATTTTCGTGTAACTCGAAGTCCTTTGGAAGATATTTAGGTCCAGCGAGAACAGCGTATGTCCATACAATGGGAGTGAACGGGGCACTGAGAGTGCAGCCTCTAATGCTGCATTCTGTTGCCAAAATCATTCATTTCACCAATATTTTGTTATGGTTCGCTAGTGCTGTTCCCCTTTTGTGTCGGGGGTTGCCTGTTATCCTCATCCTCCGTTTGTAGCTTGACCTACTAACCTCTGAACTGGAAGTTGTCATATTACATGCCGCACACAGCTGGCAAACAAGCATACAAATTCAGGAAAATAAACAATGTACGCATGTGTGTGGGGCTACCTACTTAATCGAAAGTTGCCCGTTCAGTCCTGCAGGCTTTGTCTGGGTCTTCCAGTTTATTTTTAGTACACAAAGAAAAGTGTCTTGCAGAGCCCAGTTGATCATAGAAGAGAAATCCTCGAGTTGTGAGACTGTAATTTCTGGACAAATCCAGACGTGAATCTCCTGGCCTCAAATCCCAGTGGGAGCAGCAAAAGCAAAGTTCAACATTGTCCACAAGAACACCACCATTTACCATCTATTGGTGGATGTGCTGCAGTTTATTGTTCTCTAGCCAGCTGTTCCTCTCTTTGCCTCTGCATCCTCCTTTCAATGAGCTCCTCATCTGTACTCTGGCTCAAAACAGTAAGGACACCCATCATATTCAGAGTTCTCCTCCACAACCTCGTTATCTGACAAATATTCAGCCATGTTACACAAAACTAGCAGTAGCAAAATCCCATAAAGCATCCGATCGTTGCTGAGCTGTATGGCTCATTATGCATGTAACTGGAATATTAACCCATGCCAGGGTTACACGCAGCACCTGAGATGACAACTTCCGGTTCAAAGGTTAGTGGGTCAAGCTCAGACGCAGGATGATGACAACACGCATCCCCGGACTCAGAAGGGGAACAACACCGGCCAATCATAACAAAATATTGGTGAAATGAATGAGTTTGGCAACAGAATGCAGCATTAGAGGCTGCGCTCTCGGTGCCCCGTTCACTCCCATTATATGGATATACGCGGCTCTTGCTGGATCTAAATATCTTCCGAAGGACACTGAGTTACACGAAAATGTTATTTGTGAGTAAGAGATCCTATTTTATGGATGTTATCTTGTTTTTTCCTTTTTTTTTAAAAATTTCATTAGAATTCTTTTAGCTAAAAGGAGACTTAAACACTGTGATTTACTGTGTGTTCATTTGGTCAAAACATAATATGATGAAGGAAGTTAGTATAGTGCATATGAGATTATAGTCCAAGCACTGAATTGATAAGAATTACAGAATTAATATATTAAATATAATATATATTAAAAAATGTACATCCTAACAGACAGACATCTGGATTATCTACCATGATGATGGCAGATACATTTATACCAAATTTATATTATTGCATGCTGACACAAACAATACACTTACACTACATCATCCCAGCCTTGTAAGTAAAATTCTAAAACCATTTTTGTGGGTAACATGTAAACTCTTGATACTATTCCTTTTAGTAAAACAATAAGCACTATATGAAAATACCTAGATTGAAACAATGTTAGTGAAAAGAGAATAAGGTAAAATGAGTGACATTGAATACCAAAATACTTTGTCATGAAATGTTATTTCCACATTTTCATTTGATTATGTGTTATTTCAACTAGACTTCAAGAAGAACGTTCGTGCTGCTCCAATAAGAGCAGTGGATGTCTATAACGTGATGTGCTGGACGTTGGGAGTGGAACCTCTGCCCAATAATGGGTCCTGGTCTCGGGTAGAGTACCTCCTGACTGGCTCTGGTTGTCCATGCTGGCCCACAAACTCATGGATCAACTGTATTGCTTTGTTTGGAACACTGCTTGTACTGTGGAAATGAAACATTGTTCAGTAGTTTATGGTATCATAGTGTTGCAAGAGATTATTTCAAATAACTGGAATATTAACCCATGCCAGACTAGAGTTGAAACATTAATTTCATCAAGCATTCACAAAAATCAGTAAAAAAAAACTTGAGGGTTTTTTTTCTCTGCAAACAAGCAAGTTGTCAAAAAACACTAAATAATAAATAATAATAAATCCCTTCATGATATCTGGTGCATTACATTTTGACATAGATTGATTTTAGATTTTAGTCAGTAGTCAGTCAAGAAAGTGGTTTGGGAGAAAATTGTAAATTAAGGAATTTCCCTTAAACAACAATTATATTGACTGTTTCTATGTACACATGCTTTCAACTTGTATATTCTGTGAAATTATACAATAATTACAGATACTAGAAATATGCATAATTATGTTATCTGTATGTTTCTTTTGTCGAAGAATTTACATGCATTGTGAGAAATGATGTAAGTTGTTCTGGCATTAGTTATAGATGGGTAAAGTACAATTTGAAAAAACAAATATATGTCCATTTTAAGATATAGTGCTCTCTCCTACACAGCTTTGTAAGAAACTGTCTGTAAGGGCTGTATTTTCTCAGATGGCGCTGTGCAGTCGAGGAGGAAGTGCCAACGCATCCCGATTTTTGTGCCGTAGCAAGCCGCACTGTGTGCTTTTACCATTGTGCCTGTTCAGTTTCAGTGATCTAAGAAAATAGAGCCCCATCTATCAACAATGGCCAAGAGCTGCAAACGCACTGCAAACACAGACGCTGCAAACACAGACGCTGCAAACACAGAGACGCTGCAAACACCGAAACGCTGCAAAAGTGATCAGCCGCAAAAAGAGAAATGCTGCAATAGAGAAACGCTGCAAATTCACAAAACAAAACGGAAGTGCGCCAGGCCACGAGGGGCACCAAATTGAGGGATGGACCACTCCTCTTTAATCACACGAGCAGGATGTATTTTCTCTGTATTAATTAAAAACGTAGATCGGAAATGTTTGTAACCCCCTGGCAGTTGTTATTTAACTGTTTTGTATTTCTTAATAAAGTTTGAGTAAAAAGAAAAAATGATGATTATAGACTTGACTTGTAGTAAATTGTAGACCACTGCCGAGGAGGAACTTTTTTTTTGTTAAAGTTTTTTTTTTAATAGAAAAGAAAGACGTAGATTGGTTGTTTTCCTATAATGCTGTTAAATATTATGGCCAAGTGTTTCAAAACGACATAAATGAAAATGTACGTTTTTATTCGACTTCATGCAAGTCTTGCAGCGTTTCTGGTTTTTTTTGATCGGTTGGTGATAGCCATGACTTTTGGGGATTTCTAAGATCTATAGTGCAGTGGATTTCCTTTAAATAAATTTGCCTTGAGTGAGAAAACATGTTTTTCCATCAATTCAATACAATTCTATTGTATATATATAGCGCTAAATCCTAAGAATAGTCATATCTGGACACTGTTACTCTTATAGCTCCTAACCTGCCTTATTACACATGTATTATAAAGACACGTAACTTTAAAATTCAATATTGTGCAAATCATCGCATTCTGGTTCTACTGACATATTCTGAGCATCCTGAAATTATTGGAGGAGGGTATGTGAATCCTTAATTATGCACTAGCATGACACAAGCCATATCACAATCAGCATAACAACAAAATGTTGCATGAAATTAGACGAGAAGCATTACAGGTTATTTCAATTGCTAACAGTCTCCAACTCCCCACACCTGTGTGCCTAATCACCCAGGTGCCTCCCATCACCAATCAAGCTCACACACTCACACGCACGCACACACACGCACCCTTTGACAACATCACCCTGGCTCATGGGAGTATTACATACAGTGTATGTTGGGGACATCTGTGAGCTCCTCAGCACACAACCACATATTATCTGGGTCAGATGTTGGTGGAAGAGAGCCTTCACCAGCATCAACACATGCAGAGCCAGCACCTGGTCACTGGGAGCGGTGGCATCTTTTGAGTAGAAGTGCTGTTGTGTGTTTCAAATATGCAAAGAAGGTCTTGAACTGGTTCAGCAGAGGACAGTACACCAGGATAGGGGTGGGCTATTTTACTGGTGCACTGTTTCCTTGCTTCTCTGATGCCACAGGACAGGTCGGCCCATAATTGTCCTTACCTTACACAAGGCTTATCTCTAGCTCTGAAAGCAGAATTCCCTCACACACCCTTAGTGGCTTGTAGATGTCTTCAGCCAACTATGGCTTCTGATTAGCTTTGACAGTGATGGCCTTGGCCGTTTTTGGTAATTCAATTTTCAATTCCATTAAATTCTAGCGACAATACACAAGAAACGGTTATCTCAAGGCACTTTAACAAAGAGCAGGCAGCCTGTACTACGAAGCTGGATTAACACACCCAGGATAACTCGACGACAACTTGCTCAACTTCACCAGATCTCTGTAATCCCGATCAGCTGTACTACGAAGCTTATCAACTCGATAATTGAATCCAGTTCTTGCCAATCTAGATCTGTGCGCGCACACGTAAAGGCGGAGGGATTAGCAGCACTGGACCAATTTCCACAATGGAGAAAGCTGCGGGGGCATCCTATTTTACGACAGAGCAGGGGTCACCAACATCAGCCCCAAGGACTACATGAGGTGCCTGAAAGCCTGTTGGAAAATTTACATTTTCTTCTGTTGCTATTCTTTTTTTAATCACACTCACGTTTATATAGATTTGAAAATGACAATATCTTTAAAAAAAAGCATTGAAAATATATTCATTGTACATGAAGTTTAGTTTAGAACTCTGACCAATTCTAGCTCAAAGGTCAGAGTATATTTTTTATTTCAGAAAATATGGTAAACTGGTAGCCCTCATAAGACTCAGGACCCATGAAGTAGCTCTCATTGTCAAAAAGGTTGGTGAACCATGCGACAGAAGAACAAAATATAATTCTAAGGACGTACGAGAAGTACCACAGTATTATCACAGCGAGGAGTAACACTGCCACAGCCGTGAAAAGCAAACGAGACTGCTGGCAAAAAATCGCTGTGTAAATACGGAAGTCTCTAGGATGACGATATGAATGGATCATGACGGCACAGGTAAATGTCACTACATTCGTGCGTTCATAAATGTATAGTCCCAAAATATGTTGTTGCAGTGTATGTGATCACCATCATCATTGACCTCATTATTTCAGATGCAACAGCAGTGGGGAACAGAGGACAGGGGCAAAGAAAAAACTAATATAAAAACATCCTTCAAATTGCTCAGTTGGTTTATTGGAAGATTTTATTAGTACATATTGCAACATGTAAACGGCAATTTGCTCACACTGTCTCAGTTGTAGGATGATGATAAATGAGGTCCTGTGATATAATTTGCAGCCAAGATGAACTGAGAGCATCAAGGGTGGGGTGACATCAGACCCTGGTGGAGGAAGCAGCTCGCGGAGCACCTCATTTGTATAGGATACTTTTCAGTGAGGCAAAGGCAAACCATTCGCTTGCTCGCACAACTACTCAACAGAGTTGTTTGTGAACAAGAGACTGCTAATGTGCATTTTCTCCCCAGGTGATAGTCCAGGAGATCAGTCAATGCCATTGCAACTTTGTGAATTCCTTTGCAGCAGGTGTTTTTGCTGAGGTTTTCTGCATCTCCCGCAGCATGAAAGTACCTGTGGAAACAAATGAACAAGTGGAGGAAAAAAGTAGGCTAATGCAAATTCTTTTTCAGTCCTGTATTGTGAGCCATGCTATGTCAGTGTAAAATACCGTGAACATAATTATACAAATAAATCCATATAAATACCCAACTGCGGTGAAAAAAAACAACAACCTCAGCGCAAGGCAGACAGTCTGCGGGACTGTGAGCACCCGACTGCGGTGGATGACGTTGGCCATGTAAGGCTCTAACAGCTCACAAATGTACCCCAGCCCCAGATAGATCAACAATGGTGCTCTGAGTACAAACAACTGTGGGACCAAACAGTAACAAGACATTTAATTCAAATACACATAGAAAATATGGTATTCAACTGTTGCAAATAAAAGACTATTGCGGAAATTCTAACATCTGACAGGCGTTAATATTATTTGTCTATCATTTCATTTCACAATCATCTGGCTTTTCCTTCAATGGGAATATCATATCTCTGATCTAGCCGTTTAGCTTACTTTGCTTAATTTAGTTAAATCCTCAATGACACCTGACTTTTTTAATACACTGTAAAATAAACTAAGATAAAATAATTTCAAGATATCTTCATATATTACAATACCTTTTAAAAAAGACAAAGATAAAACCTCTATCTTGAAGATTATAAGACAAGTTTGTATTTTTAACATACTTGAACCATGTGTCATTTTTCCTGACATAGATCTTAATCTGTCTCACAAAATGATGACCTAGATTTGTTTTTAAAAACCTCCTCTTCCAGCAGACTGTGTGGTTTAAAATGAAGTGTCGTAGACATGAGGAAACTTTTCTTGTTATGCTCAGCACTTTTGGAATTAATGAATTTACCAGATACAGACAGCAACAGGAAAGAATTGAGCCACACAGTCAGCTTCATGTTTTTCAGGGTGTGTTTGAGTGTCTCTGAAACTCTGGCAGTCTGGCAACAGGTGTTTGTTTCATATATCGTTTTCCTATTGTGCGCAAACAGTGGAGAAGGCCAACTGATACCAGCCAGATTAACGGTCACACATCTAGTCTTGACACAGTTTATGGATGAAATGCAAAGAGGCCTGGAAAAACAAATATGAATTACAGGTAAGACAAAAAAAAACAAAAAACAATCAGGATGATGCAATTTATCATTATTGTATACATATTTTTTTATTATCAATTAATTTATCAATATTATCAATATTAGATATAATTCAAGTCTGTGTAAGTTAACTCTTCTAAAAGAATAATGTAAATGTATCTCCTGAAACAGTCATTGTAAATAGATTTTTTTTGTTTTTCGCATCTTGATTCTTAATATCCTATTATGTAAAGAGAATTGTTAATCTACCCCAGATTTAATGTAAAAAAACAAAAAAGGGAAAAAAAAGAAATAAACGGAACTACAATTTCAGTTTATGGAATTTACTAAGATGAATTATGAAATTGCAATTGCTCTATGGTTCCAACCAAGACCCGAAGGCGTGTTAATTTGAGTGTTTTCAAATGCATACAAAATATATGCACAAAAAATACATTTTCAACACCTAATCCACAACATTGTCATTCCATGTTTATTTGAAAGATTTTCTGTGATTGACCAAAAACTACTTAGTAACAAAATAAAGACTGATCTTGATATGAAAATGTATATTCAAGAATATACTTGAGTGTATTCGTGTTATATGCTTACATCTCTGTTCTGATGTGTTGCAAAGCGACCCATGAGATGACACGATGAAATGAAGTAGGCCTATTCGGCAGTAGGTGGTGCCAGTGCACTGAAGCCCGAGTGGACTGCACTACTTCCGCCCATCAAAATAAAGCCTGTTTTCGACAGGAAAAATCATGCGGCAAAATTCCACTTCATTTAAGTTTTCCTAAGTTCAGTTTCACTTTTTAGAGGACTTAATGCAATCGGGTTCGCTGTTACTGTAATGAAAGAAAGCGCTCTCTCACGGCACTGATAAAAGTGTGGGACCATGTGATCCAACAGTCGCCACAGAGTCCCCGCCTGTGCTCCGAGTCCCGCCTCAGACGAGCCTGGTGCTCCGAAACAGAAGAGGATTGACAACAATCAGTCCCGGCTATTTTGTCGAGCGCAGTGTCTTAATAAGCGATCTTTGTGTGCGGCTGTTGTAGTTTGTAGTCACGTATGACCTCACAGCGTGAAGAGCGTTTGGTGCCGTAAATTCCGAGGTTTCCGCGCGGCCCTGAAGTGGTCACGGGGTCTAACCTGAGCCGATCGCCTCCGACGGAACTCAGCTGAGAGAAAGGAGAGGCGAGACAAGATGGCGGAGTGAGCGGGTTGCGCTGTGGCCGAACGGTTGCGACCCCTGAAGTTTGACGAAAAGCTCCGAAGGACTGAACGAATTCGACCAATCAACGACACCGTCGGGAGTTTAGCGACAGGGCTACTTTCCCCTCAGCTCGGAGGAGGTCGGGACATCTTCGCGGCGGTCCTTGCGACGGCGTTAGCTTGATGCTAACGTTAGCTAGCAGAAGGGTTGAGGCGCTGCTGCTGCTGAGAGCTGCTGCTGAGCGTCGAAGGCCGTAAGCTCGTCGGGGTTTAGCCAGCGTGTGCGCGGTGTTTGTTGCTCTTCCCCGGGGGTCGTCGCAGCGAGCAGCCCGTGTCGATGGTAACGCCAGTATTTGGAGGAAAAGCTTAGGTTTGGGGGGAAATCGACGCGGTTCCGTCAGCTGTTTGTGCTCCTGTGAGTGAGGGTCACCGCCCGGCCAGCAGCCCTCCCTCCCTCCCCGCCTCCGAGGCCGTATGCTCTGGTGTCCGCGGGGCTAGGCCGCCACACAGCGTTCTATCAGTCAGTCGGGCGGAGAGCGTCGGTCGGGGGCGATGGCGAGCAGCAGCGGCTCTAAAGCCGAGTTCATAGTCGGTGGGAAGTACAAGCTGGTCAGGAAAATCGGATCGGGCTCCTTTGGCGACATATACTTGGCCATCAACATCACAAATGGAGAGGTGAGTTCCTCCTTCACACCGACGCTCCTCTGGGCACGTTTGCAGCTAATTTCCGTGAAGACCGTGTTGGCTCAGCGGTGACTTCTGTTCTGTTCCTGTCGCTGATCCACGGGGG
>CAESWR010001262.1:151223-168483 GCA_903171835.1 Mullus surmuletus
GGGACACTACACTACACTATACTACACCACACCACACCACACGAGGAGGACAGTGGTGGGGGGTCGAGGGTGCTTGTTGAACTGTGGAGCTCTGAGCAGCAGATCTGTGGATGCCATATGCTGTGTGTCGTTTGCAGGAGGTTGCCGTGAAACTGGAGTCACAGAAAGCCAGACATCCACAGCTGTTGTACGAAAGCAAGCTGTACAAAATCCTCCAAGGTGGTGTCGGGATTCCACACATACGGTAAGTTTGTCCCGTTTGTCCCGTTTGTCCCACTGCTTCATGTGTCAAACCAGTCCCCGACGAGCTCTGAGAGGAGTCAGTATACTGGTGAGCTTCGGCCCGCTAACGAGCCCAACAACACCGAGCTGCTGGTCTGAGTTCAGCGCTGAGAGGAGTCAGTATACTGGGATAGCACCGGCCTGCTAACGAGCTGCTGGTCTGAGTTCAGCGCTGAGAGGAGTCAGTATACTCGGATAGCACCGGCCTGCTAACGAGCTGCTGGTCTGAGTTCAGCGCTGAGAGGAGTCAGTATACTGGTTAGCTTCGGCCCGCTAACGAGCTGCTGGTCTGAGTTCAGCGCTGCGGATTTTACACGGAGGCTGAAAAGGCGCGTCACTCCTGAAAGCAGCAGTTTTAAGTGACGGTGTGACTGTAGTTTCATGTCCATGCTTCGTGTCTTTTTGTCTCGGAGCGGTTGGTTGGAAGCTGTTTGAAGTGAGCGAACGCTGCGGTGAGGTTGGAAATGGCCGCTCCTCTTTTGTTGTTAGCTCCCAACATGTCCTCCTCGACTCTGTTAGAAAATGGCGGCGGAGCTCAGGAGGCAAAACAACAATCCGAGTGGCCCCGGTGGAAGTGTGTTGTAACCGCGGGATCACAGGCTATTTCCATCAGTTCTTACGATGAAATGTCCGATTCATGTTTGTAGCGGTGTCGACGTCTCTGTTTGGAGTGGGAATTAGCTTCCATGGTGCCTCAAGTGGTACAACACTGCACGGGGCAGATTGAAACACTAGTATGTTGTTGAACAAACTAGTCATTGCAGAACATAACCCACAATCCAATGGGAGTATACAGGTGTATTATACCCACCGATGTTTATATCCATTTCTGGGAGCTGCATCAGAAGATGACAATATGTACAGTTATAATTATCTCAGGTATATTCTTGGTGGTGGTGGTAATAAAATATACCACTACCTGAGCAATATTGCAAGAAGAAGGGAAAGGCCACAGGTTTGGTTTGGTCACACACACGCATATATATAATCAATCTTCATCTTCGTCAGCATGTTGCAGCTACTACATATACGAGCCATAAAGTAGTAGGTCCCTGTCTGATTGGAGATTGTTAAAAACCTGTGTTAGTTGAAGAGTTTGTGACTGGGGTCTAAAAGCCAATTTCACCCTTTTCTATCTATCGTTCCGATCTGATATTAGCACGAATCATACATACTTTTATGACTTATTTTGTAGTGTGGAATGTTAGAAAAGGCTTGATCAAGTGATATTACTCAAACAGAGAACAATAGTCAGCAACAGTAGCTATGAGAAAAACTGAGCCATTAATTATTAACCAATGGCTTGCATACATTTGAACCTTTAACGGGGGAATATTCTACAATTGAATAAAATAAATTCAAAACACATTAGAAGACCCTGAAAAATAACCTCAATAAATAATAAAGAAAAAATAAGTGCAACATAACCACTAGTTTAACTTAAACACAAGCATATTCTACATGGAAGTGCTGGAGCGGAGTCTGGGATGGACTTCTTATATCGGAGTGCTTATATGGGATATTTTAGATGCAGGCCGATGTAATCCAATACTATTTTTTTTCCACTGATATCGGACCGAAATCCAGTATCAATATCGGATTGAGACACCCCTAGTTTTGAGTGGAACCATTCGAAATTCCCTTTATACCAGGAGAGGGACATACTCAAACAGTTGCGTCATGGCAGTGTGGGTGTATCTACAGTACATGTGTCTGTGTATCCTTCTGCATACTTTCCATCCTTCAGCGCCATATAATCAACATAAAAAAACAATTTCGCAATATACATTGCATGCGCCCACCCAGAAGAGCAGTATGAGTGGGTGATTGCAGTTACACGTGCATTTATTATGACTAAGCTTCCGATCATTCTCATGGAAATGTATTTAGTGGACCAGTCCTCGTAGTCAATGCATTTCGCATAGTCTGATTCATTGGTGGAATCATGCTGCTGCTGTTACGATAGATGTAAATAGGCAGTGTTGCATTTTTCTTGGACCATATCTGCTGACCTTGCATATCAGACCACACAGTTCTTTACAGGTAATGTTTGACCAATATACAGATGCAAGAGAAAAATGTGTCATTGATTATACATGTCACTCACATATGCTGACCAATGTTGGATATTCTGTCTTGTAAGCAAAGTCACGTTGAACAAGTTGTATACCCCAGAGACAGTGCCAAGCCCCATACAATATTAGATTTTGTTCAGATCTCTACCGCAGTCCGAGGTATCTTACCAGTTTTTATTCGTAAATATTAGCTGCTGTACCCTTCAATCCATCATGAGTGAAGCTCTGGGTCTCTGACAAGCCGATTGTTTCTACAACAGAATAATAGTCAGTGACCAAAGTGTATATACACACACACACACACACACACACACACACTACTCTGTTCAGTTTAATACAATGCAGAGAGTCTGGGCCACCATTTGTTCATTGTTCTGTGTTGCTGGTGCATCAGTGTGGCATGTCTATTTCCATTAATGCACCTCCAATAAATTTCGACATAGTATTATTCTAATCAAATGGATATTGTATCATATAGAATTGAAAGAGACTGATATATCCTCTGAGACTGTCGTGACATTTTGTTGTGTACTGCTTAAACCAGTACACAGATCTGAGATTGACTCGGAGGACTAGAGAAAATATTTTTGTATGTGATTTCTGAAGATGAAATGACAGCTGAAGTCAAACCAGCTACCATCTCAGATGGTAAATGTTGACAGCCAAAGTTATTTGTAAATTACATTTGTAGTATATTCTGTAACTTAACTTTGTAATCATGCTATGGCTATTTGTTCATGCATAGATGATCCTTTCTTAGATTTGTAAAAGTTGAAATAACTGTCAGCTTTTGGTTGGTGTTTTTTTTCTTCCATGTTCTATATCTGGCTAGCAGTGACAACTCATAGGTAAATCCAGTATATGAAAGTGAAAGAGTTTGTGAGGTAATCTCTGTCTGGAATTTAAGTGCATATGGTTACTTATTGTCCTTTACATTGAACACTTGAAATCCACTAACATGGGAGTTGTATTAAATTTGTTCAGGACAAGTGTGACATTAAACCACACAATGTATTCCATTGGTCTGATATTTGTACATGTGAATTGCATACATCTGGAACAAATATGGTAAACTTTTTAGAAACCACACTCACTGTTCATGCACAAGCATGTCACACTCACAATTTTTCTGCATGTGTGGTGCTGTTGTTTTCACTGATTTGAAACTCATTTATCGGACTACCAGTGATGATTTTTTTTTTACTGAATCTTTGTGCTTCTAATCTGATTTCATATTGCAGCCACCTTGAGTTTGAACCAGCCCATCTTGCTAGTCCTGTTACCCCACCCATTATACAACCCACCTTTCAATACAGTCACTTCCTATTATAGTTGGTCTTTTCCTCCTTGACGTACCTGTTCTAGGAAATTGAGTCCAGTATCAAACTAACATTTTGTGAATCATCAAGAACACTGCTTGTGTTGTAATGGCTTAAAACTACTTGAGAACATTGTCGGCCGTCAATCCACTTGGGTTGACATTGTCACTAGGTTAATTCAGCATAAGGACTCTCTGTGAATGGGCCACCACTGGTCAGTGAATCCTCCTAATGAATTCTGTGCTTGATCCAAGTTGGATGTCAGTCACAGGATGACTCTTTCCCACAGACTCCTGTCTGACCAAGGGGCATCTGAGTGTGTAGGTTGATTGTTGTGATACTCAAAAGGGATTATATTATATTGAGCACAGACCAAAATGAATATAGAGGAAACATTGAGTTGCTACATATTCATTGGCAGTATTAGGATGAACTTGCTGTCCCCCCCCATACTGTGATAAGATGGCTGGTTTAGCCTTGTTCACACTACATGATTTTATCCAGTCAAGTCACGTTGAAAGAGCTGGGAGGGTCGCTGCGAAATACGGAAGTTAAAAGGAGCAGCGGCAGCAGCAACACAACAACAACAGCACCGGCATTAAAGTATTGTTAATGGAGGCAAAAAAAAGTTTTGGGACAGGAAATTGGACGATCGGCCACTCTGTCGATGCCTGTAAACCTACAGTGGCTTGCAAAAGTACTCATAGCCCTTGAACTTTTTTGCATTTTGCCACGTTACGACCACAAACAAAACACAAACAAAAAATATATTTGATTGAAATTTGATGTGAAAGACAAACACAAAGTAGCACACAATTGTGAAGTGAAAAGGAAACTATACATGATTTTATTTTATTTTTTACAAATAAAATTTGCAGCAATTACAGTCTTTTGGGGTATGTCTCTACAAGTTTTGCACTTCTTGAAACAGAAGTGTGTACCCATTCTTCCTTGCACAACATCTCAAGCTCAGTCAGATTCGATGGAGAGTGTGAATGTTTTGTTTTAAACTATTCCATTGTGGCCTTGGCTTTTGGTTTAGGGTCGTTGTCCTGCTGTAAGGTGAACCTCCGCCCCAGTCTCAAGTCTTTTGCAGGCTCCAGCAGGTTTTCTTGCAAGATTACCCTGTATTTCGCTCCATCTATCTTCCCATCAACTGTGACCAACTCCCCTGTCCCTGCTGAAGAGAAGCACCCCCAGAGCATTATGCTGTCACCACCATTTTTTACCGTGGGGATGTTGTGTTTTGGAGTGATGATCAGTGTTATTTTTCCATCACATAGCGCTTTGCATTTAGGCCAAGTTGTTCAATTTCTGTCTCATCTGACCAGAACACCCTCTTCCACACGTTTGCTTTGTCCCCCACATGGCTTCTGGCAAACTGCAAACAGGAGTTCTTATGGTTTTCTTTTAACAATTGCTTTCTTCGTGCCACTCTTCCATAAAGGCCCAATTTGTGCAGTGCACGACTAATTCCCCCAGCAGATCTATGGATGCAGTTCATCTAGAGTCACCACAGGCCTCCTGGCTGCATCTCTGACCAGTGCTGTCCTTGTTCAGTCTGTAAGTTTAGGTGGACGGCCGTGTCTTGATAGATTTGCAGCTGTGCCATACTCTTACGGATGATGGGTGGACAGTACTCCGGGAGATGTTCAAAGCTTGGGAAATCTTTTTATAGCCCAAGCCTGCTTGGGCTTCTCCAAGCAGGCTCCAAGCAACTTCTCCACAACTTTATCCCTGACCGGTCTGGTGCGTTCCTTGGTCTTCATTATGCTGTTTGCTCCTTAATACTCTCTTAACAAACCTCTGAGGCCATCACAGAACAGCTGTATTTGTACTGAGAGAAGATTACACACAGGTGGACTATTTAGTTATGAGGTCAATCATCAGGCAACTTTGAAGGTAATTGGTTGCACTCAGAGAAAAGAATACTTTTGTCCATGGCATTTTTCAGTCTTTTATTTGAAAAAGATTTTCTTTTCACTCCACAATTGTGTGCTACTTTGTTTTTTTTTCTTTCACATAAAATTTCAATCAAATATATTTGTTTGTAGTCATAACATGACAAAATGCGGAGAATTTTCAAGGGGTATGAATACTTTTGCAAGCCACTGTAAACTGAAGCAGCCAGAGTGCTGTCAGATCTCGCAATCACCCGGCACTGTTTTCCCTCCTTTAGTATCATCCGCGTTTGACTGCTGTGAACGGCTGTGCTCTTTTTTTCAGTCTGCTGTTTCACAGTGTTCACATGCTCAGGTGGCGGCCGCACCAAACCTAAATTTCATTTGCCTGCAGGTACGCGGCTGTTTTGATTTTGGCATAGATGTGCCAAAGCTTAGTGTCTCCCCAGGGAAACTAGTTGTAGTGTGCCGCACACGTACCATTTTATTGACTGGGTTACGAAATGACTGAGAATATTTACTTATCAACCTGGACATAACCCCCTGGTTGGGAATCACGGAAGTTGGGCATTCGGCCACGAATGCTGATAGAGAGTCGTGTAGTGTGAACACTCCCGTCGCCGACCATTCATGTAGTGTGAAAACCCCAAGACTCCCGGCGAGACAGCAGAGAGTTGTGTAGTGTGAACAGCACGGTGACTCGTCAACTCTGAAAGTTGTGTGGTGTGAACAGGGCATTAGCTGTAGTTGTATCTCGATGTCCCTGTATTCTTTAACAAGGCAATCAGTGTATTTATTGGTTTTTAAATTGGATTAATGTTCTAAAGTTCCAACAGTTCTACTGAATATTTACTAAATGAGTTATTTAAGCCTTTTGTTTACTCCTACAGTATGGTACCAAAGCCAGCACACAGCAATCTTTATTGTGGAGGGAGTGCTTACAGCGGAATCTACTGGAACATAAACTATGCTGTTATACTGGAGAAACATTTTCCCAAAGCCGCATTCACAGCAGACTCAACTTGGCAACCAATATTGTGTCTGATGCGTCAGTCGCGTTGCATGTCCATAAAATCATTGGCTCATTGTGTCACCTTTTGATAAAAAGCACAAAAAAGATATGGAGTACATTTTGCATTAACATTTCTACCTTGCCAACTGCATTCTTTGAAGGCAGGCAGATGATCATCAGCTGATCTGGGCTAACTTGACATCTGATGTAGGCACGGTTTGACAGCTAGCTCAACTCTGTGGCTGGAGAGAACTGTTTGTTAACTTCTAGTCACATGACTAACTCTAGCTGGGAGTTTTGTCAGGCGGCACAGGATGCATTCATACCAAATGCTTCAGTGATGCCAGATTAGTGAGCCACCAAATATGTGAGTTACACATTTTCTGTTTATTAACAATGATTTTTTTCTTCTCATATTGAGACTAAGGGGAGATGAGACTATTGTGTTACATATTGTGTGACTATGTTATTTGACAGTGGTCATAAGCAGGCTGGACTTGGGTGGTGTGGGGGGTTTTGCATGTGAATGTATATTGGCGATTATTGGCAGGTATGTGTTTGGACGTAGGTGTAATCCTTAACCATGGCTCCCAACCTGGATTCCATAGACTGCAAGATGATCATCAGAATCATGATCTGCTTATGCTGATTATCTATCTGATCACAGGATGGGTGGGGGGATTGGAATTCAATCGGCAACTAAAATGCTGGATTTACTGTCTTGCATTGTGCACTGCTTGAAGTATGGCTCGTTTACGTCACATTAGTTAAATTAGTTTATATGTCTGTGTGATTTTGAGCCATTAAAAGAAGAAAGAAAGCTCCACTGTCTTCTGATGTGCGTGATCTGTATTTATTGCAGCTTTGGATCCGTACGGGGTGGGAATGCAAAGTGAGCACTCGGTCCACGGCTCCGCTCGGGGGCACTAGCTGGCAGCTGGTGGTACACTGTCGCAGGGGAAAAGTGCCAAGCGGCTGTCCACCTGAGTAATCCCCCAAAAGGACTGTGACCACTGAACTCGCTTGCATATCTCTCAAAAGTTCTACAGCCAGTCATTAACTTGTCCCTTTTAACGCTGAGGACCGGGATTGTAACGTCATATGATTGGCCTTTCCAATTGGCGCTTAGTAGCGATCAAAGTATTTTGGTGGGAATATCTGCCAATAGTGATCCGTGGCTGATTGAGTGGAGCATCCCTATTTATTTCTACATACTTATCAATCAAGTTGGATAATAAAAACGCTATAACCCAAATAAATATCTTTTGATTTACGTTATAGACCACACCACATTTTTGCAGACCAAGCACCACCACATATTAGATAAATTGGATTTTCGGACTTCCTACTTGACATTGTGCATCAGAAAGCCAATTGACAACTCAGAAACTCTCACAAAAAATCTATTCAACTACATTTACAATCAGTCATACAACAGCAGCAGCACCTATGCAGAAGCCAAGTTTACAGTTCCTTGTATGCATTTGTCCATCTTTTTAAAATTTGAATATTGTCATTTTGTAGCGAATTACTGCAAGACAACATTTTTTCTTGTCTTTTATGTGCATGTTTATGCCTGACATGGTGTGTTTTCAACTGGGAAGTTCCTAGTTCTCTAAACACAGCATGCACACAATGGTGCAGATATCATAGCTGCTTCTCTGTTTAATATCTCTGCAAGTGTCAGGTTATTACACATCTGAAAATGTATCTGTATTCCTTTGATTGGGTGATTGCAAGGTCGGACTTTTTTTGTGGCCAAGAATTCGTGATTCACATGGATAACTCTTTTGAACGCATGCTGTTTTTGAAACAAACGCTTTATTCGTGTGACCCCATCAACTACACGGAACTACTTTCTGCAACACCGAAACTGGGCCGGAACTCTGCTCATGGGACGCAGTGGGGGAAAATGTCACTGCTGATGAACGACACTGATGGTGGGGGTCTTGTACAATTCTTGTAAAAAAAAAAAACAAACAACAAAAAAACGGAACTATCCCTTTAAATTCAACCCAATTCACTTTTTTATAGTGCCAATTCTCAGCGGACTGTAAGAAGTTTGAAGAGCTTTGTCAGATAAGACAGTGCCTGACCACGAAGTGCTTTGTCGGTTAAGAGCAAGTAATTTAGGGAGCAAAACTCCAGGTTGCACTGCATTTGTCTACCACATCAGTTGTGCTTTTAAGCTCAAACTCTGTTTCCACTGTATGGATGGACATATTCCATATATTGCCACACTGTTATTATTTTGTTGGAAAAATTGTTAAAAAATTGTCTTGTGTAAAGCACACATACAGGTTTGAGGCATCTGTTTATAGTGTTGTATGCAAAATATACATTTCTATAAATTGAATCCACTCATTCCTCTACAGTATGGAATTGAATTAAGGCCAACCCTCTTACCTTGGAAGATTAAGAATAACAGTAGGGATCTCTGCTTGTAACAGTGGGCATGGCTTGATTGGTGGCCACAAGTGAACACTGTCCTCAAATTTTATGTTGGGGGAAGAACAATGGGCAAACTAAGGATTTGAGCAAGTCTGACGGGACAAATCGTGATGCTAGACAGCTGGATGAAAGCATCTCAAGAACTGCAGCTGTTGTGTGGTATTTCTGCTCTGCATGCGTTAGCGTCTGTGTGGTCTGATCAAAAAGATGACCCACTGTGGATTAAACTGTTTGAGGTTGATGATGATTTTGATTGAAAGTTATCAGAATACACAGTACATCAGGTTGTTGTGTGTGGGACCAGACCATCCTGCCGACCGCTGAAAGCGTCAGCAGTAGGCACGTGAACATTCAGAACTGGACCACAAAGCAAAAATGGTTACGAAGGTGCCATTTCACTACACGTCATATGCTGTATTCACACGGGATGCGACCGACACACTTGGCACTCTAGTTTCCTCTGTGACGTCAGGCCCTCTCGATTCTACTTCCAGTTTCCCCTGCAAAAGTTTGTCACTTTAGCCATGACTGAGAAATTGTCCATTGCCGCTCTGGACTTGATGTACAAGTCTAAGAAACACTGTTTCACTCACAGATCGCGCCTAAATACACCTGTGCATTGACGTTTCATCTAAACTGGTCCAGCCGGTGTGAATGTAGTATTACAATTTTTCGTACTTTTTTAGCCATGGGTATCGTAGGAGAGCCTTTTTGCATCTGAAAAAATATAAATCTCAGCATGAAGAAAACACCCTCATATCTCTATTCTGTCACCAGGTGGTATGGCCAAGAGAAAGACTACAACGTCCTAGTCATGGACCTGCTTGGACCCAGTCTGGAGGACCTGTTCAACTTCTGCTCCCGCCGCTTCACCATGAAAACTGTTCTTATGTTGGCAGATCAGGTATCTAGCACACAAGTGTAATATACAATATCCCACCTTTTCTTCAGCTTGCTAAGCACTGACTACCAAATACCAGATACTTTTTTCTTTATCAAAAAGCAAAAAAGGTGAGTAGAATAGAGCCAGTACCATGAAGTTGAGGCTTTCCAGTGAGGTCACCAACAGTGGAAAATGTATGGAATTCATCATGCCAGGGTCCGCAGAGGCTATTACATTAATGTGGTGACTAAATATCGGTAATTTAACATGGATGTGTTAACTGGAAAAGTCACAGCACTACTGCCTTAATTGGTAGGTCAGTCACAAGCACGTTTTAGATCTTGGCATCACATACTGCATGCTTTTTGGCATAGTGGCTAAAGCAAGGTTAACCCCATGGGCATCAAATTATTAATGAACAACAAAATATTTTTTGACAGAGAAAGATAATTGAGTGCTTGAAAAAAAAAAAAGTCAAATGCAAAGCAGAGTTCTTGTGCTTAGTCAACGTACAGCGCAACGGTACTGTGTACAATACATTATAATAGCAGACGTGACATTTTGTAGAGAGCGCCTAAGAACGTCATACAACGACACCTAAAAATTATTATTATAATTAGGCATTGGAAATTTTGTTGTCACACTTTCTGGTTACTACTACCAGCGACAGCATCAGTGTCAGAATGGTACAGTTTAGGACCTAACCCTACTGGAAATGATTATTATAAAAAGAGTCAAAGCATTTGCACTCATTGAAACGACAGTATTTAATTGTGAAGCTTGGAGATTTGGAGGAATATCAGATTCTTACTAATTTGTTTTCTCTTTTTTAGATGATCAGCAGAATTGAGTATGTACACACAAAGAACTTCATCCACAGAGATATCAAACCAGATAACTTCCTCATGGGTATTGGTCGCCATTGTAACAAGGTAAGACCCACTCAATTCCTATATACTGTGCAAGTATAGATTATTTCAACGTTTAGAAGGAGCAGCTGGCTGACAGCTATATGACATGCTTGTTATGTTTACCCTATAACTCTGATTTGACATCCCATACAAATATAGCTTTATTCATTTGAATGGTCATTGTAAGATATGAAATATCTAAATGTTCCAACTGCTGGGAGAACCGTTTTATGGCTGTGGCTTCATTTGCCATCATTGCTACATCAGAATAAATCATTGTACAGTACATTATATTGTGTATTACTCCGTCCACATGGTATCTATTAAGCACGTTGTACACTTGCTAACAGTGCGAAAGATCTTGGTGTTTTGTTGTTGGAAACATTTTCTGCTCAAGACCAAAAGAGCAAATGATAGAGCTGCATAGGTCAAGTTGAGCGGAGAGATGACAAATGACTTTATATTCAAGAAGAATTGCACCCTAGCAACACCAGTGCACAAGTACAGTTGTGTGAATTTAATACATGCATCTATGGAACCTAACTGAAAAAGTTGCTCACCCCCCTGAGATGCTTGGGTTGGGTGGTTGGTTGGGGGATGGAGGGTTTGACAGAGTGGCTGACCTTGAGTCTAGTAGGGAGAATAGAAACCAATTTAGTATACCAAGATGAAATGCAGCTGGTAGTTTATCTCAATGTGGAGATCCAAGTAGGAAATTGATTCAACCACACGCAGACTACTAGACACACATTTCATGAAGAAATACTGGTTGACATACTGTTGCCTGTCTCTTTAAACTTTTTGTTTTTTGTTCTACTGGAATCCGGATTTTGTTTTTTGGGAACCTATTGCCCTCAGTTCACACTTGCTCTGACTCGCGCTGCTCAGGCAGGACTGCCCAATTTCATGCAGATACAGAGGGAGTAGTTAATGTGGATTCTAAAAAGTAAATATCAAGGGACCGTTTGTTTAAAAGCATTCAATAACATTTGGATTATGAAAATTATAATTGATTATGATATTACAATTATTAAGGCTGAGCAGTTTCATGGTTGTCTAACTCTGGGTTTCAGATGTGTTTTTAGTCATGTATGTCACACAGCAAATTAACTCTGACTTTAGTCAATGCAGATTTATACAGTAGATCTCTTAGGCTTGAGCCTCAGACGCCTTTGAACTTAGAACTTGCTTTACATATGGGGGTCAATTTTTTTGTATTATTGTAGATCAGATGACTCAAACAGAAAATAACTGGCATTCAGTTAATTACCCAGCCCTACTAATCTTTTATTTTTATCTAATATTTGGGGCCCAGTGTCATGGCCTCGTTGAGCTGTGTCCTGAGACTAAAAATGCCTGTGCTGTCCATCAATTGTTTGCACCTGAACAAACTTGTATTTGTGATAATAATAATAATACTACTGATAATTTTTCACCTACTCGTACAAAAAAATTATTTAGGGTTGGCATGTCTCGTAATTTATTTCTTTACAATCAGAGGCATATTCATTTAAGTTTCCTGAAAATGAATACCATACCTGTTATCTTGAGCCCTTGCAGACAGGCAACATTTGGTAAGGTTAAAACATGGAATATCTATTTTTTTTGCCAACGTTCGGGTGACTGGACTATTGGATAGCAGTTTGGTTGTTCAGCATTCATTAATTCCTCCTACTTTGTTGGATTGGAGGTTTAAGTGTAGCCCTCTATCCCTATGTAAGGAATACAAGGCAACATTTTCACCTAGGACGCCAGTATAAACATGTGCGTGATGCATAGCCACACGCGTGCGATCGCTTAAAGCACTATGACTGTGTCAACCATGCAGAAAAGCGGCTCCCAGCTCTGATGCAACACACATCCACTCTGGCGTTATGGATATAAGTGTTGTCCTGTATTCCTTTTAAATGTCCATGCAATGACAATGATCGTGTTTTTTTCATTTTACTTGACCCACAGATTACATAGCAGAATGTTTTGACTTTTGTTTGACCTCTTCTCAATCTTTCATTTCAGTTTTACTGCGGGTCTAATGTATACAATCACACTGATGTCTTAATGCTTTTTCTTTTTGGAGGTTTCATTGCAAATCCAGGGTGCAATGCTTATATCGTCTCCCACGGCGTGAACATGGAAGTTCTAGTTTGTATTGGTATTCTCATTTTGATAAAGTGATAACAAAAGGCTGAGAGCAATATGGAGCATTTGCTCAGTCGGGCATTGTTAGCTTTTTAGATCATGTTGGTGTTTGAGGAACCTCAGTGATGGCCATTATCCATATGCTCAGATTTATTTAGAAATTATGATATTGACAGAATATAATGGCTATTGACAGAATATAATGGATATCATGACTCTATGCTTTTGAAGTACATGTAGGCCATGGCACATGGCTTGACAGAATGTATATATTTCGTCTCTGGCAATGGATGTTTTACGCATTTTCTGTGCATTTTGATACGTTTTGTCAGTAAAGGCTGATGAGGAAGGCATAATTCTCATAAACTGGAAACACAACTGGTGGTAGTAGCAAGACATGGTTTTGATTCTAACTGGGAACTTGTATTTTTGAGATGGCTATATATAGCATACTGTCAGCAATTGACAAATATACAAGATGTAGCTAGCTAGTGTCAAATTGGGTACTTCTGTTTTGTATTGTCTGCAAGTACACTCAACAGGCAGTTGCACTAAAGGGTAGATTACACTTAGTGGTTATCAGTAATAATAATAATATTTATTTGTAGAGCACTTATTAAACAATACAAAGTGCTTTACATGGATACATACAAACATAGTGCCATAACACACACAACAGAGGCACTTGCAAAACAGGGACCCAACATATCCTAACAGAGCAACTGGGCCAAGGAAAAACTCCCTTTTTAGGATGAAACCTTGGGCAGATCCATGACTCAGGGTGGGCGGACATCTGCTTAGACCGGTCAGGTGAGCAGACATGCAGTTACAAACATACTGCAGATAGAGGGTAGGAAACAGATCACCATGGATATAATGGGGCGTCAAACACCTGACGATAAAGGTGAGTTTTTAGTAGGGTTTTAAAGGAGGACACTGAATCGGCCAATCTGAGCTCCTCGGGCAGATTATTCCACAGATGAGGAGCTCGGACAGCAAAGGCATCGTCACCCCGGGTCCGCAACCTGATTCAGGGACAGCCAGCAGGTTACTGCTAGAGGACCTCAGGGTGCGAGCAGACACTTATGGGATTAATAACGCTAAAATGTAGTGCACTGCCAATGGCTTCATGTTCTTCACTCTTAATTTTGCACTAGCAGACTGATAACACTTTATGCAGCTAACATTCCAATATTGTGCTATCGTGGTAGTACTTGGTGTTCAGATTTCCTTGAAAGTTAAACTAAACGTGTCTCTAGATCGATCTGGTTGCATTCTCACCAGTTGTTTGTTTGTTTTTTAAATTAAATGTTCTATTGATGCTAATTTGACGATTTTGAGTGCACCATTCAGGCATTTGCAGTCGATTGCATTTTGTCAGTTTTGCCAGTACCATGTACTCAAAGTTTAAGTAGGAAGGCTTGCGTTTTGAACAGGTTAGTTTTTAGTTCCAAGACGGTGGTGTGGCGAAGCCTCAAATTTCAATAGTTTGTGTTTAGAGCAAAAGGCAGTGCAGCAACCTGTGAAAAAAGCAGTTTTGTCTGTTTTTTTAAATGAATAAATATAGTAAGTCACCCAAAAGTGGTCTCATTACCACACTTCAGACTTTTATTAGGATGACTAAGATCCCCACTCTGATCAGATCAGACAAAATTACCTGCATGTGAGAGAACCACTTAATGGCAACAAGGGCTGCAACAAATGATTATTTTGTTGTCAATGAACCTATCAATTATTTGGTCCGATTTGTCGCTATTATTGTCATTATTTACATTATTATATTTGACAATTTCATACAGAATCTATTAATTGAATGCTATTCTTGGCGATTTCAATGGCATTGTAAACTCAAACTTGGTCCATGAGACAAACTCCTGTAGATGAAAAGCTATTGACTACATTTTAATAAATCAAAGAACGCGGCCCTGGGGGTACTTCAACTTTTGCACTTTTTATAGGGCTGGAAAACTACTTCAAAAACGAAATCTTGTGAAATTTTGGGCACAGCTCTGGCCCACCAGTCGCTTGCAGTGAGCTAGTTTTTTATTTTTATGCCAAGTCTTTCTCTTGTAGGCCAATGTGAGGTGAAATGCAGCTAACCCATAGTCACTAGAAAGGAGAGTAGGGCTGCAAATCTTGTAGGTTGGGATAGACAAAACCTTAAAAAAAGATGCCAAATGAATGTGCTTCTGTGGCTATACCAACACTATTGGAAAAATGAAAAGAATTTATAAGGCACGGTGTCACTGTGTATGACGCAGAAGTAGATTATTATTATTACTACTACTACTGTGTAGCCTGTTCAAGCTTTTCATTCAGTCTATTTAAGTATGATGATTTGCAATAGACAGTTTTCATTATTCATCACTTCAAAAATTTGCAACACTATTAAAGAATTGGTGGTCTAAACCAGTTAAGAAAATTAGAGTAATACTGATTTGATAATGACACCCAGAAAAAGAAAAGGTTTCACAACTCAAAAAATAGTTATCCAAATGAATCCACCAGATTAAAGATGAAACACTTTGTTGTGTGAGCTGCTAATTATAAAATTGGACCGTCTACTAGCTTGTCACGCAATTCACTTGTTTATGCCTCTGACTGAGTTGCTTTATCTTCATTGATGCTACATTGTTACAAAATAGTTCCAAAAGGCACAGTTTAACTTTTTATTCAGGTTGATGATTAACATCTGGTTTGGCGCAATATTGTTGTGGGGCTATCTTGCCATAAATGATTTGCGTCCTGTTAACTGTTGTCTTGGTTCACAAAAAGAGGATTTTTAGAAAAGTACAAACCCGGGTCTTGGGCATGTATTTTCAGGAATTAAGCTGGGGCTTCAGTCATATGAACTTTTTTGGTCGTTCTCTAATGTGCCTATGATATACAACCCCATGTTGCAAAACATTTGGGGACAGAGTGTAAAATATAATTTAGAAACTCATTCTGATTATTTAAGATATTGAAAACCCAAACGTGAGAGAGGCGATATTCTGATCTCCTCTACTAATTTAAATAAGTTTAAATAAAATGTGACAGTAATCAGTCTTTACAGCTGTTAAATCTAATGAACACTAGGATTGGTGCATTCAAGTCCGCTTAGGAACCTGACTCGTATAACCGGGAGCCATGCAGCTATGATGTCTGTAGACTGTAGTTTTGTTTTAAACAAGCATGTCCTTCCATGAAATGAGCATAGTCTACATGGCACCATATATTCCTCCAAAACCCATTTTTGTCATTCAGTATTAGTAGTGCTTTAGTATCTGCATGATATTTCCTTGTGCGTCCCCATAACATCCTGGGTGCTGGCATTTGAGCAATGCCAATAACAACCCAGAAGTTGTCATCCATTATTTCCAAACTGTTAAAAAATGGTAGTTACCCTACCCCAGTACAGTTTTCCACATCACCTAAGTCCCTGCAGTGCCAACTGGGTTGCTTGAGATCACAACAAGGGTGCCGAGGCTGATTTGAGAAAATCCTTGATTTGATGCTGTTTTGTTTACCAACACAGATCAAACAGTGTGAACATCTTTACATCAGACTCAGCCTCTCTGGAATACACATTTAATAACTTTACAGTATAATTGTGAGATATTGAAAATGTTTCCGTTTAGAATTTAGCACATTCCCATTCTTCTGTTAGTGTCCCAACTTTTATTAACATTGGGTCCTGTATCAAATGATGCAGACATTCTTTTGGGAATATTTTCCCAGATTTTCTTTTTGAACTCAAAAAAGCCATTATACAGTCAAGCAGATCTTAATGCGATGCACAACTTATTTTACTTAATTACTACCCAGTTTCTCCTGTACTGACATAAACATAGATTTTACCCAAAACTGTTCTTACATTCAAAGTCATACAAGATGTCAATTATATCTCCCGATGTTGGTGGTGGCATTGAAAAACTATTTTAACATGAGGAATGCACGTTCGGGATCCTACTAAAACTGTTTCTGTTGGCAGAAATGCTTACTACTTGTAGGAACGGGTTAACCATGGCCTCATAACCACCTGCTTGCTTCCACCCTAAGACCGTTTTCAAACCATGGTGTTGCCTGTCTGCTCCGGTCTGTATTGTTAATGTCAGACCTGAAGTTTGCTCATGTGTACATTCCAGGGACACATTCATCCCGCTTTTTGTTGTACAGGGCTGATCTTTCCTCCATGGTTGTCCTGACAGAAGATTACCACAATTGTGTGGTTTCTTCTAGAATGATGGCCATATTGATCATATCTGTATCACTAAGATTTAAAGTGGATTTTTTAAAATTCATTTT
>CAESWR010001262.1:171426-181671 GCA_903171835.1 Mullus surmuletus
CCCCCCTTTTTTTTTTTAATTATGGCAGAAGGCTGAATTATTATTCTTCCAATTTTCTTGGGACACATTAAAAAAAGTTGATCCTCCATGTGTATGCCGAACACAGAGCTTTTTCAAGTGAGAAATCCCAGGTTCTGAGCTTGTAAGGAGAGCAACCTCATCAGCAACAAGCATCACCGAGTGTCACTATTGTTTTGCGGAGTGTTTTATCGTACATCTTGGACTTCATGTATTCTTATGACTGTAAAACTTTTTTCTTCACACCAGTTCAATTTTCCTTTGCCTATGTTGTGATTGCACAAATTGCTGAACAGCTCACATCCACTCTCGTACAGTGTCTTCCCAGTAGGCTCACATTAAATATCAAATAACTTTAAATACAGTGAGTGTTGGATTCAGACAAATACTTCAACATACTTTGAGAAAATATTTGTCCTATGCAGCTTTATGCTGTGCTACCTCAGGCAACTGCTCTAGAACAATGCCATCATTCCTGCAAAACCAGTAGCACCTGAGCAGGTATGGTCTGCTGCAAGGGGCATATTTGGGGCCTGAGCTGCCAACCACTAGGCCCATCACAATAATCAATAAATCAATTAATTGCATGATAAATAAAGACAAACATGATAATTTTGCTGGCCTTCATATATTGCCTTGTGCATGTTTGTTCGTTTTCCTCTGCTCTCTCTATCAAACCGGCTGGATGACAAGAGACTGCATCGGTCTCAGCACCTAGGCTCATTGGATCCATAGCGGAGTGAACGTAGTGAGTGAACCCTCCTGTCAGTCATCCAGACTCATAGTCTCAGTGGCAGGAGGTGGGACCACTAGCATACACAGAGTGCAGCAAGTGAGCTAACGCCAGTAGAAATTTGTTGGAATAAAGTTGCATTCACACCTGACGCGACGGACTGGTTATAGGTTGCAAGAGGGGTCAGGTGTCAATGAAACGTTTAAAGGGATGATTTCAACGCCGAACACCACAGCCCCAGTGTTGGAACAAACTGGAATGTCAGTAAACTGAATGAACAAGGTGAGCCTGTTAACACAGAGGAGCCAGTATCATAGTCATAGGAAGTGGGGGAGCTGGAGGGCGACTGACATGCGACTTCACCTTACACGACAGCCAAACAGCATTGTCTTTACCGGCATCACTAGAGGTTGTATTGCTGCCCCACACCCACCCTACCCCTCTCAGAGATCGCCACCGCCACGTGCATCCTGCCGGCAGCACCCCCAACCAAAACTCACTTTTACTTCCCACGGCAGCCAGTACGTCGTGTTTGTTTGAAAAATAGTGGCAACAAAAAAAGCCAATACAATCAACGGGCAACCATCCTTAGACACAACCATCCAGTCCAGTCCAAGTGCACTCCAAATGTTTAGAGACCAGACATGTAAGAGATAACCATACTGCTAACACCCTTGAAGAAAACCTTTTTATTGCTTTTGAAAGAGAGGTTGATATGGTTGATGTCAGATAAATACCAGACAATTGTGTGACCTTAACGTGAAAGTTTAAGTAAAGTAAAAGCATCTGTTCCTGTCTTCGAGTTGAGAGAAGAAATCTCCCGACCTTGGTCTGGAAGCTGAAGTCGCTGACCTAGTCATATCCACTTTGAGAGGTTTCATTTGTTACATTGAAATGGAATCACTTGTTTTTTTTATCTTTTTATTTATTTTTTTATCTTTGATTGTACCTCATAAAATCCTAGATGCATTAATGCCCTGACAGTTACCTCTAAAAATACACCAGTTAAAAACAGTGAAAGGTTTTTAAGATGAGATCAAAGTCTTTGGCAAATAGTGACATTTGGAAAATGAAACCCACAACGAAAAATACATTCCGACCTGATGGATATTCATTGAATTGGCTGATGTAGACATTTGAAGCACACAAGTGGTATTGTGGAATCACACCTCATGTCCATTTGAATGTTGCATTAAAGTGTCTTAGATTTTAAAGAGTAATTTTCACATTGTCCAAGAGTGCAATTAATACCTATCTTATGCAGCTTTACAGTACACATTGGAAGTTGGGTGCTAATTACCTCACTGTCAAAGAGTACTCTTGTTTCATTGAAACAGAGGGAGTTTGACATGTATATGAGGGGATTAGTATTTGTCACCCCTGATGAAGAATGTAGTTTTTGAAGTAATTCATCACAACCCTCAATAACTTATCATTGGTGTTTTACAGCAGGACTTATGAAACTGAACTGGCCATTGTTAAGAATATATGTTAATGTAATGTGCATGCTTACCTGTAATCAGTATTTTTGGATTCTCATTGTTCTGAGGCTTTGGATAAACGAAAATCACTGTGTTCTCTGTTTCTTAGTTGTTCCTTATTGACTTTGGTCTGGCGAAGAAGTACCGCGACAACCGAACACGACAACACATCCCCTACAGAGAAGACAAGAATCTGACTGGCACAGCACGCTACGCCTCCATCAATGCACATCTTGGCATTGAACAAAGGTATTGTCATAATCACACATTTTATGTCATTCCCTAACCTTTTTTCTGCAAAAGCAATGGTCATATACATTTTAAGTGGACTTAATCTTTGCATTTGAAAATGAAGTAACACTCCCTTTTTTGTGCACTGTACTTTTGAAAAAGTACTTTTGAAAACTATATCTGTTTCCATTGTTCTCCCTCAGCGTTGCTCAAGATTAGGGCTGCAACAACAAATTGATAAGAATCAATCATTAAAAGTGTTGGCAACAAATGTCATTATTGATTTGTTTCGTCGCGCCATTACTACGCCGCAGATTGATGCACACTGTCGTAAAACACCAGAGAAGAAGAGCATAGTTTGGCGGAGGTAGAGCTCTTTCACAGCGTCCGCATGACCGCTGCAAGAGAAGACTCGTCGCAGCGGTCATGCGAACTCCACCCGCCTCCTTCCTCCTTCAGCTCATGGAAAGGTGTGCTCATTATCAAAGTGGTACAAAGGGAGGGAAAATGGTACCGGATGATTCAGAGATTGGACTTTTTTGCAATGAACGACACTGATGGGGAGGATGTCTTACAACTTCATGTCAAAAATCCAAACTGTCTGTTTAATGTTGAAACAAATCCTCATCTGTGACTTGTATTTTTCTTGATTATTTACCATTTATTATTTATCTATTGTGCTGACAGCTCTGGTCCCTTTTAAACAACACAAAACTTATTTTTGTGCACTTCACTTTGAAAAAGCCTATATCTGGCAGATATTGTGTAGCATACATTTGTTTTTTTATGTTGATCCAAGGCCCATTCATCAACATTCAGTTGTTTTTTTTGTTTTCATTATTATTATTATTATTATTATTATTATTAATAATGAATTATTACTTTAAGAGCTGTGGAATGTTCATGCAGCAACCTGTTTTTTTTCTGCACTTAACTCTAGTTGTACTGACTGGCTTGGTTTTGAGGTGTTTAACAATCACAAAAGGTGGCATTTGTTAGTACATTGTAGTCCATGCAGAATAGTTTTTATTGAGACGGCAAGACACAAGGGAGCTGCCTTTTTTGGAGTCATGTCAAAGTTAAGTTCATTAGTTATACATAATGTTCTCATCATGTACTTGTGCTTGTCTAGTGAGGAGCACTCACAGTAGTCAGAAAAAATGGGGATTCAACCATGATTTTCATTTCTTTTCATTATTATTCTTTGAGGCTCTTCAGCATTTGAAAATGTCTTTTTTTGCGTAGCAGTTTTCTGTTTTTGTACTTAATGAAAATTGTTTCCCCCAGTCGCCGTGATGACATGGAGTCACTAGGCTATGTGCTGATGTACTTCAACAGAACTAGTCTACCATGGCAAGGACTAAAGGTATGAAAATTAAAAGTGGTTCTAGCTTGCCTTCATTCACATCACATCTTGAACCACACTAGACTACACTTTGCCTTCTCCTTCCCCTGGCAGATATTTACTTTCTTTCCTTTGTCCTCATGATCTTTTAGTCTTGAGGAGAAAGCGCTCTTAATATTTACAAACAGCCCAAACATATGTCAAGCGTTTGAGCAAATGCAGAAGCTGCAGCGTTTTTTACTGCAGTGAGGTAGAACTGTCTTGTTAGGGAAATGACCCAGTACCAGGAGCATGTAGGGTGGACCTGGTGCCATGTGGGTGGTGGGGGGAGTGCACTATGAAAGGGCACTGCTCAATGTTGATCTCTGCCAAGGTCACTTGGAAAATAAAGGTTGTTTTTATGTTCTGTAAATCTTTACCCTTATTAATGGGTAATTTATTCATACATCCGCCAAGTTGATTGTGCTCTCACAATCTGCTTTAATCATAGTAAAGCAAGCAATTAATTGAGCACCTAATTGAGCAATACAAACAAATCCAATGCACTGACATGCCAACATTAACTAAAAAAAGCCCCCCTATGTTTTTAGCATTGTTAGTTATGGCACGTTTCTGCTGCATAGTACTGGCTCCCATACGGTACACCGTATACCATACCAGTATAAGGTACCAGTTACTTTTTTAGTACCTGCTCTGCCGTGGTTCCATTGTTGCGTACTATGATATAACGTCAAGCCCACTGATTAGAGAGACAGAGGCGCAACATGCAGAGTATCCATAGCTGAGAAGTAATGTCAGAATACCACTGTTTCATGTCACTAAATGCAGTTTTAAAAAATTTTCAGGCGAGAATGAAGTTGTTTAGATTTCAAATCTGCCCTCAGTTTATCTCAGTAGGATAGGTTACAAACTTTGATCAGGTGTTACCAGAGAGCACCATGAGCATCTGCTCAGAGATCACAGCTTTTGGAAGAGCCAGCAAACGGCCACATTGAAGCTCTCATGGTTCACTTTCATGAACTTCATCAATTTCCTTCAGACGTCTGTGCACCAAATATGTTCTAGCAACTGGACACAAACTCAAACTCTTATTGGGTTTGCTCCAAACATAGGATTAGCCGTCCAGCTACAGCAAGCACAGTATTAGCTGGCCAGCTACAGCTGTGACTGTCACATCAACAGCACGGTCATGTTTGCACCTCCCCCGAGTGGGTACTCTGCTGCAGTGGATACCAACAGGTACCATGCCGAATACCGTAGAGCTGGTACTTTACAGTGAAAATGCGCCCTTAGCCTTTATACTACTTACTGATGATGTCTGTCTTAAGAGTGCAGACGGTTTATCACAATGCTTAAAGTACAAGCATGTTTGTTGTGTAGAGGGGAGCCGGTACCATGTAGTGGAGTGCAACATTGAGGTATAAAGGTGACAGAATTTTGATTTTACTGTCGATTATCTCATAGAAATGCTAAAATATGAATTTAGTTGGTGGTTCAAAGTTGCAAGTTTGTGCAGGGCTGTTAAATTCGTCTCCTTGGATCCATAATGATTCTTCAGCCATCAAGCTGCTCAGATACCCTATTTCTATTTATCCAATCTTCAGAATAGTAATGTAATGTTTTCGATCTTATATTTGTCAGGCTGCCACAAAGAAGCAGAAATATGAGAAAATCTCAGAGAAGAAGATGTCCACCCCGGTTGAGGTTCTCTGTAAGGTAAAAAGCACGTTATACTGTAAAACCATGCTACATCCAATGAACTTCAACATATTCACCCTATTAATGTTTGTTTCCAGGGTTTTCCAGCAGAGTTTGCTATGTATCTGAACTACTGCCGTGGGTTACGCTTTGAGGAAGCTCCAGACTACATGTATCTGCGCCAACTGTTCCGCATCCTTTTCAGGTATGCAACCGGTCAGAAATATTTAAGCTGGGGGGGGGGGGGGGACACTATCATGATAGACAGTTGTCAATTGAACAAACTGGAAAAATATCAGTTGAACTTACAAATCGAAAATGAAGAATGCATGGGTAAAGTGCTCACTCTGATCGGAGCAGAGCAGTGTAACACCCACAGCTTGGTGTCCTAAACCTCAGTCACTATTAAGCGTGTATTGTTTTAGCAGAGAGAAGAGGACACAGCTCTTCTGCTACACACTTTAACCAACTGCAAACAGCATTTGCAGGATGCAAAACCAAGAGATAAATGGTTGTTATAACATAGTGTGTTAGAAAACTTTTAAGAGCATTCAGGCCCAGTTTACACGAAGCCAGGCTGCACTGTAAACTGTAAAATTCTCTCATTTAGGCTATCCGTCTTAGTGAAGCTGGCGTTTTCAGAGCCTGAAACACTTTTTAAACTGGGTACCAGAGTTGAAATTGCTGCCCCGTGTGGCTTTGTCTAAACGCCGAATGCTAGTTGTTGTTTTTTTAACGAAGATGTCATAGCCCCGCCTCACAGCCTCATCTGAGGTTTGCCGCGAGACGCAGGCTATTCATAACATCGACAATGGCGGCGGCCTACAGATTTGTGTTACTGCTAAAAAGGATGATTAGCCTGTTTCAGCTGCTGCAGCAAAGTCTTCTCCTTCTCCTCTACTACGAGTAGCAAATGATAGTGGACAATAATATACAGTCATCTTCCTGTTGCTATTGTTCAAGCTTTTTCCGTAAACACTGTGCAAGCTTATGCCATGCTACAGGTCTATAATCAGGGTATAATCTCACAGCGCCACATGTGGCTTGGCATAAGTACTGCATCGGTTTCAGTCATGTCAAGTTTTTTTTTTTTTTTTTAAAGCGGTTCAGAAAATGGTCTGTTCAAAAAAATAAATACCGTCTTTGTGTGCACATGACCTCAGACAAAAAGCTTAAAGGACTGCTTACCTCGCCCAGTCATCTGCTCTGGGCCATAGGTGCTCAGAATTCTGGGGAAATTTAGGGGGATGCTTCTTGGCCACCACCGTCGCTTCCCAGGCCATGGTGAACTGGTGGCTCTGCAGACAGCTCACCTGCAATTTTTTCAGCACAATTAATGTTTTGAAACTTCTCTTACTCATCATGTTATAACTTAACATATGATCTCTGAGCTTTGCATCCTGCAGGTGCTGTTCATGCAGTTGGTTGTGTGTAGCAGAAGTGTTGTGTCCTCACCTTGATTCTTTTTTTCTTTGCTGCTGCGAAAAATCTCTTTTGACCTACTGTCTGCGTGCTGTATTGTTAACTGTTGACTGTCTCTGACATGACTCTGGCTATCCTCAATGTATTTAAAGAAAGTTTGTTTCTGCTGTTGTGAAGCTGAAACACGTATGCAGATCTTCAAGGGGGGGGCAGTAGGAGTTGAGGATAATTTTAGAGATTTTAAAATGTATCATCTGCCAGGCACTTTAGTCCAGAGTTTCCACCGGTTGCATTACGGCTGCATTGTGTTGCAGCTGCAGTCTGTATAGTCTGTATAAACAGAGCAACAAACCCAGAAAGTTGTTATCTATCATGCGAAAACGCCATCTGATCATAGTCCGTGTTTGCGTGCGTGCGTGGCTAATGGATGCGGCAGTGCTGATGATTCTATATTGATTCTGAATGACATGATGCATTAATGTAGTTTTTGGAAAGCAATCGCCGTGGAAAGGAGTTAACTATTGTTTTGTTGTCGTTCTAGCCGATGATTCTCCACAGCCACTAACAGACAACCTGAAAACACAACTTTTGAATTTTGAAAAGTAACCAGATGTTTTATTTTGTAGCTGCATCCAACTTCCGCTGCTACTCGAGCTGCGCTGGCCTGAATTTATGAATTTCTGCTATAGCATCCGGCAAAAATGAAAGCCTTGCGTATTTGATAAGGAGCACTGCGGCTGCCGCAGCAGGGACGCAATGGGGATGCAAGTGGGCCGTGGTCTGTGGAAACACACACATTGATTATAATGCCTGCGTATTTGCTATGGAACCATAACTCTTGAACTCAACCGGTAGAATTTACCCGCAAGAAGACACTTCAGGAAGCTCACACAGTTCAAGTACTACCTAATTTGTGTCTGTCAAGTTTTTTTTCTCCTTTAAACTTTTCCTCGCCTAAGTTAATATTATACTCTGTACTTCTTTTGATTTTTGCTTTTCCTGTCTTTGTTTTTGCTTCCCTCTCACTAACCTAAACCTTTGTGCTTTCTGAAGACACTTCCATTACCATCTATCACCATCTTAAATTGCTGATTGCTGTTCTTTTTGTTCTTTGAATTGTTTAGGACTCTGAACCACCAGTACGACTACACATTTGACTGGACCATGCTGAAACAGAAAGCAGCCCAGCAGGGGGCCTCCTCCGGGGGCCAGGGCCAGCAGGCACAAACCCCCACAGGCAAGCAAACTGACAAACCCAAGCCTAACATGAAAGGTTAGTAGCAAACAGCCAAGCGACGTTTTTTACAGACACCAATTGCTCTTATATTCACTCAGTATTGTATCTAGGACTCTTAAATTATTTTATTTCCTAACCCACACCCCAAGTGCCCCTTAAAAAAAACCCAAACAAAAACAAGAAAAACACTGAACATTAAATTGGATATCACAACCAAATAGACTAATTAGGACTGTTGGAATGATGAAGCCAAACACCAGTTAGAGGAGGCACCATTTTAAAAGAGCAGAGAACCTCGAAACAAAAGAGTTTTCAGCACAATTGGTCTGTCTTGCAGAAGCAAAGACGTCCTTGGGGAATTTGACTACTAACTTTGCTGCCGTGCTATTTTGTTTCTTTGTTGGGGCTGCACAATGGACTCTCCCTTGTGACAATGTGTTAATGTGAACCACCTCACTCTGATGACATACCTCTGACTTTTCTGCAGTCTCTCTTCAACCTTCACTTTCAATCAATTTAATGTTGAAAATGATCTTTACTTTTCTCAATAATACCCGTTTTTTGTTTTTCTCGTGAAAATGATCTACATTTTTGTCAAGATAATTATCTGATGTGGTTTACTCAGAATTACAGAGGAATCCTGGTCTCTTGGAACTTGAGGAAAGGGTATGCATGTCATGCGCAAGTTGTCACTGTCACTCTCCTGAGTGGCAAATATGAGGGTCTGGACTGCCACAGTGTGTTCAGATGGAAATAAATCTAAAAAGGTTGTGCAAGTGATGTTGTGCAATCAAAGAAACAATCCCATTCAGAGGAATTTGAAACAAGTTCAGGCAGCAAAATACAAAAGAGGTTGAGTCGCGAACATGGCAGTGGTTTTCTGAATGTAACTGTTAAAAATGTTACTTTATTTATTACATTCATTCTCCTGTCACGGAATTCACTGAGTAAAGATTAAGAGATAAAATCATCTCTTTGCTGTCCAGATTAACGAAACAAAATTCCTGAATCAGCTTCTCCTCAGAGGATGAAATCAACAGTAGTGTTTGTGGTAGGGCTGGGTGATGGAATAGGAATGAGTTTGGCTTCCATCAAATCAAAGCCAACATGAAGGCAGAATAATGGTTTTAAATCTAGCAGATCTCTTTAGGTAAAATTGGGAGAAAAAAAAACCCATGAATACTGGATTACATTTTCTTTGTAGTATATTGTGGTAGAAGTTGTGTTCCCTCAAGTGACACCTTCATGTTTGTCTGTCAATAGTGATCCTACATTTGAGGGTGAATACACATTTATCAGAAGTTTGCATTTATTCATATCAGAACAGTTGTACATGCCTAGAAAAGGGAGTCATTTTTTCTCATTTTGTGTCCAGCAAAAAGCAGCTTTCAGTTATCTTTGTATCAATTGTAACATCAATGGCTGTTTTAAAGTAGTACTTTGCTTTTGTTGGTTTACAAAATGTGTACACAAAGGAGCTAGGTTGCACAAGAAAGTCGCACCAATCATGCCATTCAAGGCTGAAAGTTCTAACAAGATAGTATCTCTACATTCATTTGAGAACAGAACCCTTTGAGCTGGTATTCTCTGTAACTGGTCATGTGATTGTTTGTTTTATATTGTCCCTGCTTAAGTTATCGTTAACTCTCACTTCAAAATGTACAGGACCTGAATTGTGAGTAGAAATGTTTAGCTAGCCTAGTTAATGTCATCAATATATTGATTCCTTTCTCTACCTGACAAATGATTGCATTTTTGTGACTTATGATTCTGTTTGTATTTCCTACTGCTGATTTCTATTCTATATCAATAGTCAATAGCCAATATTTAAAAAGCTTGCAAGATCATCTTTCGTCGTTATTCCAAACTGAAAACTCATGCAGTAGGAACAGCCAGAAATGCTTGCTGAAAGTCTTTTACTCTGGGAAGCAAGTTTCTTGGTCTGACCCTAACTGTTTACAAATTCCATCCAATGTATCATCCAATAAGGTTTGCCTACGATGTCACTAAGGATAAAGACATGAAGTGTGCATCAATAGAAATAGTGAATCAAGTGTTTCATTGTGTTCTGTATTTTATG
>CAESWR010001262.1:181715-193958 GCA_903171835.1 Mullus surmuletus
AGTCATTTCTTTGCTTATGGTGAGCATCAACTCAATACAGCTGAGCTGGAGATCTGACGGTTGTGTCTTGAAATTATTCAGAAGGCATCCAGGTAGCTGTAAGATTATGATTGTACTCCCATTCATACCTCCATGTTTTTGGTTACTGGATTGAATTGATTTTACAATGGTAAGAGCTGCAGAAGTAGATTAGTTTACACTGTCTTATTCAATTTATGCACAATATAAAATGTGACTCTTATGACTCATAGCTGTACATGTTCAATGTTTGTGATCATCTACGGAAAGACTGCTTGAGGTGTCTTCTGTATTTTATGACATCTCTATCTACAAATAAAAGTGAGATGCAGTCAGCAGGTGACACTAAATTAGTCAATATGTAGTGATGACAGTGCACTCACAAACAATATTGCTTTAATCTGGATTGATTTCTGGATGAGGATTTTGTTTTTGTATTTTTCAACGTAGCTACATGTATAAACCATTGATAAATCTGGTCTTAAAAGAAATGACTGTGCTCTTGACCCTGATAAACGTAACGGGTACCCGGTTTAACCAGCAACCAATTTCTCCCCATTACTAGGAACAAGTAATTGCACTATGACGATAGCTAATGAGTCTTTGGTCTTGGATAGGTGTCTTCAGACAATCATTGGCTTGTTTAACTCTGGTGTTCGAGTTTCTTGCCCAGAATCTTTTTTTCAACCATAGATGGCCCTTGTCCACTTTGTGAATGTAGTGATAATAATGCTGCCTGTGTTTTGTCTGTGTCCTCAGGTTTCTAAGTGGTCTCTGCCCAGAGCAGAGCCACAGAAGCGTTGGTGACCAGGACCAACCAGTCTCTTTTCCTGGACAAGCGACAAACAGAAAGTCTGTGTCTCTCCTTCCATAATAGCTATCTATGTAATGGAAATATATAGATTTACACACGCATTTGTCTGCTGTGTTATCTATATATTAATGTGTGTAAATAAAACAACGCTCCACTCCGAAATAAAAGAATGAAAAGGGTTTTTTTTGGATGTGGAGGCTGTAGCCCCCTGCCCTGTCCTGCCCTAGCCCCCCCCCCCCCAACCCCCAACCCCCAACCCTGGCAAACACACACCCCCTTCATTTATCCCCGTCTGTCGTCCTTTTCCGTGTTGACTTTTGTAAGGTTTCTTTTGAAACCGGAGTTAAGAAGATAGTCAGCTGACCCTCTGTTTTTCCCTTCCAGTGGAAACCTCTCAAAGCATCTCTCCCCCCTTGTCACATTAATAATTTCACTCCCTCCTTTTACCAAGCAAATGTTAAAACATGTAAACCTGAAAACTGTTTTCCTGTTTTGTTTCTTTGAATGAATTGAATGATGCAATCCTGGATGTTATTTACTAAAAAAAATCAAATGTTGGAGTTTTTTCTTTTCTTTTTGTTTTCCTATGGTGATTAGGAGTTTGTCTGTTGACAAGCAGCTGATGGCAACAGTCAATGGTAGGATGATACTCTGGCTCTCTCCCTCTCTTTAGAGCTCTGAATTATTATGAAATCTGTTGTAAAACCTATGGTCTTCTCCAAAAATACCAATAAAAACATTACATAACTCAGAATTTCATGGTCGCTTCATTATCACACCATGACTTGTGTGACCATGGTGGGATCTCTGTCTGAACTTGAGCTACAGATTTATGTGTTAGCCATGTTGTTGTTCTGTACCACCTGCATTTCTGATGCTCTTTTCCTGCTTTATGTTGTTTTACTGGTCATCTTCTTCCACCAAACTCTGATCACATTGTCCACCATAAATGAATGTATATAGAAGTTAAGCATTCTGTCGGACAAGGAATAAGGAACCTAAATATTTGGTATGTTAAGGATGATTTTTAGCCATTTTTTTTTTTTTTAAGTAATAGTTTATTAGACAGGGCAGTTGGAGAGAAACAAAATGCGATGGAGAGGGGGACAACATGCAGTAAAAGGTCGCTGGACCAAAAGTCAAATCCAGCGCTACTGCACCAATGACCCTGCAGTCTCTTCTCATGTGATGCCTACTGTATACAAAGGAACAGCCACTCTACTTTGTGAGCTATACAGCAACCTAAAGTGATGTGCATTGACTATAGTTAAGTAGTTATGGTAAATAGCTGTTTTTTATGCATATAGTTAAATATGGCTCTTTACAATGAAACAGACCTAGACCATGCTCTTAAGTATTTGTCTATTTACAGAAAACCGGAAAAATCTTATCTTAAAATCTCTGGTAAAGTAAGTGTCTCTGAGGCTTCTCCATGCCTGCAGTTGGTCGACTGCAGCAAACCTTCTCCCCATTTATGTGTGTAGTCACCAATTGAGACTAGAATCCATGGGTCCGGCTATTGAGTAGATAACCGGCTTTGTGGTACCACTTACTGCGATTAAGAATTTCTGAATATGAGACACAAATAACATACATCCTGGATTTGTTAAGACTTAAGAATGTATTGTGTATGTTGACATCCTGACAGTAATTTCAGAATTTCTACTCTTTATTAAATACAAAATTTGCATCTCACATTGAGCCATTAATGATGCCAAGATCTCCATCTCTAATAGAGACCACTTAACATGTTTAGAAACTCCAATATAGTCTGCATGAACTCTAGTGGATTTGGATTTCTACTGAGTTTTGTTAAATATAAGTGTGCCTTGCGCAGAGGCACAGCATGAACACTAATGTATAAATCACTATCACTTAAGTGTTATCTTCTAGCAGTTCATCTCTTTGGTTTACATGCAGAAATACAGCAACATTTGTTTGCTAACATATTGTAATAGGAAAATCATTTGTTGGTAATTGGTGTACTGAGAGATTAACAGGCCCGACTAGTGGTCTGTGTTGTGAGTATAGACTAGAATTATCAGTTTGTTAGTTTTGAAGCATTTGTACTTGTCAGCTCCTATCAATCTGCAGTTTTCATAAATTTGTCCTAACCATTGTTTATTTCCAATATTGGTCACCTCTCCATGTTGGGCATGAAGGTGGTTGACCATCACAAAGGTCAACATGACAACACAGGGAGTGAATCACAGCAATGTGTTCTTATTGTCCAACTGAAGACCGCCAGTTAGGCTGCTCAACATTCACCCAATAACATTGTAATAGTGTGTGTGTTGTGAATGTAATCTAAAATCTTTTCATTCTTTGCCATCCCTTTACCTTCAGAATATGAAAATGTAAATGTAAGTAAACTAGAGAAAGACCAATGACCTTTTTCAGATATGGAGTCTATTTGAAGGCAAGGCAAGTTTATTTATATACCCAATTGATACAGATGGCAAATTGATTAGCCATATATGGTTATAAAAAGAGAAAATATGAAATTAATTCTAAAAGTGAAAATCGTAATTAGATGATGAATTAATGACAAATAATAAAGATGCATGTAAAATGCAAGAATAAGCAGTGGTGGTGGTGGTGTGAGGGCCGGGTGTTGTTGTACTGGCTTTACCTAAAAACTGCAACAAATAATGTTTTCGAGCCTGATTTGAATGAGCTGACAGCTCCATGAAAATGATCCTAGATGAACCGGGAGGTCATGGTGCTTTATAGGGAAATATTCAGTCTATCATGTCCTTTGGTTCAAGACTAGTAGAGCAGTTGAAGGATTAGTCTATCCTTTGAATCACAGGAAGCCAATGTAGTGATTAGGGGGCCGGTGTCATGTGCTCCAGTTTCCTGGTCTTGAGATGCAGCTGTCTCATTGAGTTTTGTTCAAAACCCTGAAGATACCATTAAAGTAATATAACCTACTAAAAACAACTGCAGTTTTTCTGTATATTTTTCAGCATATTGTTTTCTGCACAAAGTGAACCATACATTCTAGCTATGTTTTTAGAAGGCACTCAGCAGATTTGGCAATGCCTTAAGTGGATGGTAAAATTCAATAATCACACAAAGACTTCTAGCTTGATTTTTAGCTGCCTTACATTTTTTCTACCAAAAACAATGATTTCTCTCTTGCCCAGCTTGAGCTGAAGAAAACTGGCACATCCACTCAATGATTTGATGAAAACATTTACTCAACAAAAGTACATGACTGTGAGATATAAAAGCTTCTGGCGTCTGCATTTGTGAGCTAAGAAGAGGGAAGCTTTGGGTTTTCCATTCTCGGAAAAATGAGTAAACATGGTAATGGATGCCTGGAAGTGTACTTACACATGGCCATATTTTTCCCAAATGAACACCAGCTTCTCAAGGAAGGATCTGGGTGGAGGGGCAATGTAACCGATATTTCAGCTTCTCCACAGACTTTTGGATTGGAGAGAGTGATTAGACTTGAATCGCATGGAAAATTGATAATTACCAGTGTATTATAAAAAAAAAAGATAATATACAGGGTACCAATCCCCACACGCATTGCAAATTTGTTTAGTTTGATTCCTTATGTCATTCTTTCTTTACCTGTCTGTACATGTTCCCAAAATTCTGTATTTCCCTACCTCCAAAGCAGTCTTAATCTGTGCGTGAAATATAACAATCACTGTAGCCTCAGTCTGAACCTGGGAGAATTCTAAACATTTTTTCACCATTCTGTTACACAACAGCCAGTAATTGTAAATTACTGAAAATATAATGAGAATACTAGTACCACTAAAAATGGAATGAGGAACAAAGGAGTCTGGGCCTCTGCAAACAACTGAGATTTGCGGGCAGACCTGAGGAGGCAGCTCAAATTCCCACACCAGCCTCCAGACAGATATCATACTCTGATTGAGAAAAGAGGATGGACATCAGCATATGAGCGCAAGGTAAAAAAAAGAAAACAACAAAAAACGAAGCCCTTATCTCAAGAGTCAGCAGAAAAGGATGGAATTTACTTGTGTGGCCTGGCTGCAGAGGCTTTTCTGGGCAGTCCCTGTGGGGATTGAAGGGGTGGCTAGAAGTTGGCAAGGAGGCAAAATCATCAGACAGGCTCAAACAGCGTCCCTTTGGATCTGGATACAGTGGGAGGTACCCAACCACGGATTGCCTGAAAAGGTAGGCCAGGTAATAAGCTCTCCTGTTTTACAACATATCATATGCAGCATGTGAAAATTTTCCAAAGTCATGGCTGCAAAGTCATCCCATCACCGAGCCTCAATCAAGACTGATGCTCTGCCTCGCTGCCTTGCTGCCATGATGAATCACTTTTTCTCTGAAGACATGTTTATATTCTACATCTGGACTCATTCATAATTCCCATTCTGTTGATAAAAGATACATTGCTTGGCTTATTGCCCCCCCCCCCCCACCCCAAACAAACCAAAACATGCCACAGGTCTGCTGATTTGACTCCATCCTACAGCCACATATTCTTTGCGAGCGTGTGAATGTCTCATTTTCGTATGCCAACAGAGGTGCTGCCTCATATCTTTATTTTCTTCTTCACCTTTTTAAAAAAAAATTCTGCCAGCATCTCTGAATAAATAATTAAAACACGTTTACTCTTTGTTCCTGTTACCGACACGACACAACAAACTGCATTGGCAGCATATTCTGTCAATAAATTTGTCAAGCCATATATAAAATGGCGGGTAACACTGAGGCCCTATGAACAATTTTCAGACATCTTGTTCTTTGTACTACCAACTGTCCAGCCCCATAATTTCATGGAACTAGTCAAAAACATTTACTTTCAAGTTTTGTCACAAGATGAGTGTTTTTTTAAATCAACATTGAAATTAAAAGAATAAATGGAGTATTGTTTAGATGAGTGTTTGAATAGTTTGAATGTTTTATGCTACCAAAGCTGACATACAGTATCAAAATCCTATCATTTGTGGGTGAAGCTTCGAGTGAATATCTTTGCACCTTCCTTGCCAAGAAAATATTTAGAATCCGGCAAAACCAGTGGGACCTGTCAACCACACCTCCACCTGACGAAACCCATGAGCAGGTCTGGGGCCAGAAAAAAACTGAAATGTGCATGTAAATTCATTTTAACTGATTTGCAAAGCCACGCCAGTACTGTTTTATACATGTCACACACTTCTTCTTCTTCACATAATGGCTTTCCACCCCCATATTTTGCCCTGACAGATTAATTTGGTGCAAATAGACACTCACCAGGCTGGGAAATTGTGCCAGTAAAGCTCAGACATATGGCTCATCTTCTTAGAAGGGCTCTTCAAATCAAATCAAAAGATTTTTTACTGTCATCATACAGGGTATAATGAGATTGCTTCTTTTTGTTTTGTCAAATTATGAACAGTTAGTCTATGCAGTGACATTATAGACAGAATTGGGATAACTGTAATGCTGTTGTGCTAAATTATTGCTCAAATTGTGAAACAGCTGGTGTTCCTTGATGGTGCTCTTTGTGTGATGACTCAAGATGGCAGCGCACAGCAACACCTCTGCTCTCTTGTGAATACACAAACAACAATAAATGTAATGCGTATTTTGTGTTAATTATGATTGTATAAATGATGCAAGAGTAGTCTAGGACTTTTGCTGTAAACTTTTTGAGGAAAGCAGTGAAAACTGTCTTCAACTCAGCATGCACAGTCAATGCAAATGGATGACCTGATGGAAACTGTGTGAGCAACACAGCTGACACAGCACATGTTGTCATAAAGGGAAGCCTTTTGTAATGTTCATTGACCAGAGTGCAAGATCAGTACGATACTGACATCGACTGACCAGCCGATCTGGGTTTGTCAGTGTTACTGATGTCAGCTGGTTAGTTTAGTTTCTTTATGTTCCACATACGAAAGAGGCCATGCTGTCCATCAGTATTGTTTGGTGCGTTGTTCAGTCCTACTGTGTTGGATATCATATTTGAAAGAGCACAGAGCTTTCATCTGTCTCTCCTGAGGAACCTTCTTGCCGCAACAAAAGTCATTTCCCTTTGCTTCATCCGATCACTTACTGTAAGCAGAGCTCAGAAGGTTCTCTGTATTCACAGCCTATTTCTGTCACCCTTTTTCCTGACCATTCAGAGGATCCCAGGCTGAACTAGTGGCAATCTCATAGCTTCAGTCATCCATTGTGGTGTCCTGCTATCCACTGTTTTATTGTGGTTTCTCTTTCATAGGTGTACCTGTAGCTGAGGACAAATGTTTAAGGTATATGTGTATGTATAAAATACCTGTGTCACACAATGATGAACACTGAATAATTTCCCTCGACTGATCACAGAAAGTATGAAGTAACCGCTTTGTTCAGTTCAGTTGAGCCACACCTTTGAAGGTGTGTTTCTGTTGGTTTAAACTGCACAAAGAGGAAGCATGGATTAGTATGTGTGTGTTGCTCAGCCACTCCTTTCTGACAAATAACCATGGGGACTTGGCCGCAGGTGTGTGTGACGCACACACACGCGCACACACACACACACACACATACACACAGAGGTGGCATTATAGAAGTATGAATACTCTGTGTTGGGCAAGAGTCTGATCCCATTGTCCTGAACTGCCTTTCTGATTAACTACCATGAGAAGATTGATAGTTTTGTGTTCAGGTAGTTTAATTGTAAGGGGCTCCATCGATAGCACTTTGCCACCTGAAATGTATTCAGTATCATTTGACATACTACATCAACTCATTCACACTCACATACTGATGTACTGATGGTGTAGGCTGCGATGCAAGGTGTCGAAGAGTGTCGGTCAATGGCTCTCCAGGCAGGGGGATTGAACCACCTAGTGAGCCCTGAACATGCCACCCCATCCCTATTTAAAAACAATGAGTATCAGAATGATTTGTTCATTTAATAGTTGTAAGTATTACATTTCATTAATAATAATGCTTTGGTCGGAATATTATCCCACCACTGATCAGAAGATGTTCCATAGTCAGTGTTTGCAGAAGCACATGTACGTGTGTGCGTGTGTGTGTGTGTGTGCATGCGCAATGCAGCAGATTTTCAGTGAGGACTCATCAGAGAGTACTCCTGCTGCAACATGTTATTAGCACAAGATTGGGGATCGGCAAGCTCCTGTTTTTTACTGGATTTTCCTGCCCTCAAAAGTTTGACTGATATGTCCTGTTCAATTAAATGCTTTTTAAAAATGTTTTATTTTGTGCTATTCTTAATCAGAGTCTTAATCACTAAGATATGATAATAACAATATGCAGCCCTTGGTTTCCTAATAAAGAAATAAAGAGGTTTAATTCATTGCATATGTTACCTGTGTGTTTTACACTGTAGCTGGCCATAGTGTGACCTAAAACACTTTTGCCTTTCTGCTCACCACATTTTCTTATCTGCGATTGTAGAGGTGATTTGTTTAGTCCGGCAAACAATTCTTGATCAAGTATTCAAAATTTCAAACTCTTCACTGATCCCCTCTGATCAATATAGAAGCATATGTTGTAAATAAGATTTTTCTGTCAAAAACTTGTCAAAAATAAAAACTCCTTTGAAATATCCAACAAACATAGTTTAGGAACACAGTAATACAGTATCAGAATATGTGAGTTTATGTTTAGCAGGAGGCAGTTGTGTGACTGAGAATACAAATGTCTTCGAAAACAAAAATCTTGTAAACTACTGAGCACAGGGAGGTGGCTGATCACTTCTTTAAATCTTTTAATGACACATGATGCATGTCTGAATATGTGAAGCATTTTCCTGGAGCAGAAGGAGGAGGGTCTGGTTTGCTCTGTGCCTGAGTGATACTGAGCCTGAGTGATACTGCTGAGTCAGTAGAGGAATGTGTGCAACTTCTCCTTATAACTTTGTAACTGCACCACCTTGTGGTGGTTACAATAATAATAACAACTATTATCGTTATCATCATTAATATTATTATTATTCAGAAGTACTTCCAAATTTCAGATAGTTTGTGGAGGGCAAAACAAATCCAACCACACACATATATGACCTTATAAATCACACACAGGAACACCTCCCCATTTTACACTATCTGGCCATCACACTAAATGTCACAGACACAAATGCACGCACACACAAACATTTTCTTTCATTCATTCATTCATCCATTCATTTATGTCTAATAAATTAGTAGATGTACGATTTCACACTGCTTTGCACTAGTTGGAGGGAATCACCACCAGTATACAACTGCACTGTTACCACTCAGGTCCTGATGTGGATCACACAATGTGGTTGAGGGCCTTGAAGCTACTCACAGATCTTTGCTAGCAGACAACACCTGAACCTGTGTTTCAAGATCCCATCCCAGTGATTTAACATTTCAGCAGACATGCTGGCAGCACTGGCATTCCTCTTCTCTCCTGTTGAGAATGAAGCAAAACAGGAAGAACAAGAGTGCTTCTGAAGGAGCTGCTGTCTAACACTGCCTCGTTGAGCAGTGAAAAACACAAATGATATGACCTTTAATTTTAGATTATGTTATAGAGACTGACAAGTCCGCCTGTAATATCTAATGAAAACACACCTAAATAACTGCTCAAAAATGAAAGATGTATGCATCTTTTGAAAGTGTAGTTATGTACTAGCCACATCGAACAAGGCTTGAGCATGGAGGCGCATACTGCTATTCTCCCCCGAGGGTCAGCGATGGCCTCAACATGCTGAGTAACACACCCAATGTGAATGTAAAAAATATATGTAAAAAATGCACCAACGCTTCTGAACCCCTAGAAAACTGGTTCTTTTTTTTTCTTATTACTATCGACATGATTTTCTGCAATTAATGCACCCCCACATGTCATATATCAAAATTTTCATGATATTTCTCAACAGGCAGGCGATTACTTTTGGTGGTCATTACTGTTACCATGGTGACAACTGAAAGCAGGGATAATTTCCCATAATATTGAATGGGGAGAGGTTGAGCAAAAATATCCAAACTTGCGCAATTTTTAGGGCTTGCCCTGTTGCCATACATGCACATAGAAGCATGATTGAAAAAACAAAAGTTGATACAAAAATTAACTTTTCAAAGGTGAAAACAGCTTGTCAATATCGTCTAGCAAGAGTGGTGATGCTGAAGAGCAGTATTTCTAATTCACTGCCGCGCAATTTTCAAAATGCACTGGCTGATATTTCTCTATGTTGCAAAATCAAAAAGATGTATTGGTTTGAGATGGAACTGCTTGTAGACCGCCAAACCCGCTCTAAAACTGGCCCCGTCTGCTTTGATATGTCCTCCGTCTCTGTTGCTGCTACTTCAGGAGAGCAGAGAGCTGATATTGTAGATATTGTGCTTAGGGGATATAACGGACTTATATGCCCCCACTTGGAAAAAAAGATCGCTATCCCTTTAAGTTTCACATGAATATTTTTAAGGAGGAATAATTTCTTGCTCTATCATATTTCCACCACTGCAGTGAAAGAAACGCGAGAGAATGTAAACCAGTGTTATAACTCCAATAACTGAATTGTGAAAGCAACAAAGAGCTGATATAAGCACACAACTTTATTACACAACAGAAACGTAAACATACAAAACACATAAAAGCAGGATGATAAGCCCCACCCCCAAGAACAGTATTTCCAGGAATCCCCGTTTCTGATTGGTCAAGGGATTCCTGGGAAAACTGGACCCCAGGAGAGAGGAGAGGACAAATACGTTTCCAAATAAGTCTTCTTGTGAATCTTAATCTCTATCCATCAGCACCTTCATCATCATCATCACATTCTTCATTATCCATCAGGAACTACCACCAGCAAAGGGTTTCTTTACTCCAGTACAGTTTCCATATTTCGATTACCTAATTTTTGTTTCCTAATGAGCCACAATGTTGCTTAATACACGACATGTAGTATATTTATCATAAATTACATCATTTAGTAGGAGGAGTTAGACATCATTTGAAATACAAATTGTTCATAAGTAATATTGCAAGTCCTTTGATTTAACATAATTTATAATGACACGATTTGGATATAAAACAGTCAACTTTTAAATGGTCCTGTGTAAACTGAGGTGTTTTGCTTTACAATACAAAATACTGTGCGATCCTGTGAAGCCTCAGGCCTTTTTCATTTCCTTGTGAAAGCACATCAGCATACCCGAACCCCACTGACGGATGGAATGGATGGATTGAGACTGTCCTCCGTCCCGAGCTACAGTGCTTCATCTCAGACTCCCAACTGACCAGAGATGCAGCACTGCACCATGGGTCGCAGGGATGGAAGAGACGCTTCTATCCAGCAGAGTATGTCTGTCTCTTCACATGGCGAGGAGGTGTGATGGTGTGTGTGTGTGTGTGTGGGGGGGGGGGGCGAGGGGGGGGGGGGTGGCAGTGCACGGCATCATTGATAAGACGTGTGAGACGTGTGAGAGAGTGAGAGGCAAAGGGAGTAAATACATGAGCACACTGCACAAACATTTGTGTCAGAGGGGTAAACAGGAAATGACTTTAACCCCCAGTGGACCTTCATAATAGCTTTTTGTCTTACTCCCTCTCATATCACACAACTTGAGCTTAAATCCATCAGAGTGATGACATGCATTTGTGATACTCACCTTTGCTACATACCACCTCTGGTTTAGTTTAAAGAGAGAGAGAACACAAAACACACTCTGTGTCTGCACACACTCTTCAACACACAGACAGACTGGACTTTTTCTGAAATAATTGCTTTGCTTTCACATCGCCCCATATTTGTCACTGAGTAAGTGAGATTACCAAGAGTGGCTGCAACATTGTTAGAGGTGGAAATGGCTTCCTTGTTTTTCCATTTTTAATGGCTCAAAACTTCTCCCTTGTGCTGGTGGATCTCCATCGTAGATCTCTCCTGTCTCACCTCAGTTGCAACACCTGAATAAAAAAGATTTGGGAGAAACATAGGAATATAAAAAATGTTAGAATGACAATATTCTCATGGACTATCAGCAAGGATATTCGGATCTGCTTCATCACCGAGGCCTGGATCATCATGCAGACGTAGAAAGAGGGAGAAAGAGAAGCCGGGTGTTTTCAAGAAGTGCTCCAACTTTGCTTGGCTGGAAACTCCCAATCTGCCCATATAAGGCCTTGGCTGGCCTTTTATTTTTGGGATCATGGAAAATGGGATCACTGCACTGGATAAACATTCCCTCTTCCAGACTGCGATTGCTCGCACTGATAGTTTGTCATCCCTCCCTCCCTCACACCCACTGCCCCCCCCCCCCCCCCCCCCCCCCCCCCCCCCCCCCCCCCCCCCCTTCCAGCTGGCTACATACATTCCCTTTTCTAGTCACAGTGGGGTGAAACTCACTTAAAAGGCAGCCCAGGGATAGGAGGGCTTTATCTCAAACAGCACTTCTCCCTCTGCTGTGGGCTCAACAAGTCCATATTAAGAAGAAAGACCATCTCCCTCTCCCTCTCCC
>CAESWR010001262.1:193976-206233 GCA_903171835.1 Mullus surmuletus
CCTCTCCCTCTCCCTCTCTCTCTCTCTCTCTCTCTCTCTCACACACACACACACACACGCACACACAAACAGTCTCATGGAGGGTTGGTCCTCAGGAAGTGTGATCTCCATATATACTAAACTCATAAATATGTCTGCCTTTTCCCAGCCTTATAAAAAAACAGTGGACAGACTATAATCTCTCTCTGCGTGCGTGCTTGTGTGTGTAGTGCTTCGTGTCAGCATGTTTCACACTTTAACACAACTATTTAATTCTTCGTTAGTTATCAAGCACATCACACTGAATCACACAAGCATAAAAACCAGTGGTTTGTAATTTTTAGACATTTGCAAACAATTGTAAGAACGTTTTTTGAAAATAAACTGATGTAACCCTTTGGATTTGAGTGACTGTATTATCCTTCATAATTGGTTGCTGGGCATTAATTGATCAAAGGTCAAATAATTGAGTCAAATATGAATCTTTCTGTGATGTTGTTGCACAACCCACCAGAATTCCATATGAGTGCAGGATGTGCAGTTTTTCTGTGATCACCAATATTTTCTAACGCAAATTACACCAATCATACAGATAGTATTAGTACTAGTAATAGCATTTTACAGTTGGCCAGCGTATGATTATACAAGACATTATTGGTCCAAATCTATCAAATGATCTAATAACCAGGACAATATAATTGTATTACTTCACTTTGCAATTCTAAAAATCTATATATGGACTATAAGTAAAGTACATGTAAAGTACATGTCACAGAAACAGATCTCCCAGCCCCAAGTGGGAACTGGTGACAGTGTGTGTTTAAACAGACTGTGATAACAGTCAGAGCCATCTCTCCTGTTGAGTCAAACATTTCCTTATATGGTCATCTTTCTTTTCCCCCGTGGCCTTATAAATCACACACAGGAAGGCCTCTTCATTTTACACTATCTGCCCGTCACACTAAATGTCACAGACAGGCATAAACAAAAATGCATAAACACACACACACATACACACACACACACACACACACACACAGCGCGTCAGTGAGTTGAGCGTTGGCTGTGTAATGTGTCATGAAATGTTTTGAAGTTTGGAAGGACAAAGACACACATGCAGAGTTGCTGGGAAATTAAATAGATAGTTAATCACTCCAAAACACTGTCAGAGGAAAGCCCACAGCACGTGAAGCCAAGAATATCCTTACACACAAATCCTGCTGATAGTATATCCAAAAATGGCTATTAAAATCAATTTCCAAAAATGGCAAGGCTGAGGAGGTGCGCTCACTCAGCAGCAAGATGTTGCTGCAGTCAGGAACATTCAGGCTGCTCCGGAGGCTATCGGGTGTAGGAACTCAAAGGGTGTCTAGTGGGAGCCCAGGGGTAAAAAACAGAACAAGACGTTTGTGAAAAGGGACCTACAACCAGTATCATTATTACATACTAGTAGTTCCAATTGTAGTGGCCCGACCCCCCCTGCGGGGTCTTGCTGTAGACTGATGAGTGGTATAAAGGAATAAATTCTAGAAATACTTAACACAAGGGTGTTTGTGGTACCTAAAGATTACCAATGTGAGACTTGTTAGAGATGTGGAAGAATGCCGTGCTGAAATGTGTGGTCACAGTATACTATCATTGTATTTAGTTTTTAGTGTATCCTCCAGAAAATATCCCTTCTGATTCTGAAATATTGACAATATGTTGATTTGGAGGGTAGATTTAAAAGCCTATGGGTGCTGAAATAAGTCGACTGTTAGTGACAACAGGAAAGCTAAGTCATAAAGACCGACTGGAATCCCTTATTCATCCTGCTGGGAGACTTTCACAATGCACACAGATGTTCAAATGACAAAATAAGGATTTTTGCAGTTTGGCGGCCTTGGAAGCTTTGTCTGAAGCACAAACCTCTGCCATCTCTGAATCAGCCAAATCTGTCAAACTTTGTAGGCTAAAAAGGAGTTTTGCTTATTGTAGAGTCACCAGGTGGTCTAACGACATGTATAATCTCAGAAGCAGCACAGGAGGCCATGGCCAAACATCAAGCCAATACACCAAAGTGTTGTAATTATAGCGCCACCATGTGGTGAAATGATTGTGCCACCGTGCAGTATATGAAATATGAAATGAATGCACCGAAGTGCAGGGAGATATGGATAACTTCCTGTTTTGGAGCAAATTAGTATAGTGGTCAAATATGGAGCCAAGATACTCATAACCACCTTGGTTGTTATCATCTAATATTAATCATAAATTTATATTTTCTTTTGGTTTCACAAGCACGTTTGTGTTAAATGCACATTTCTAAATGTGGCATCAGAGTTCATCTCTCCATCTCTTCCCTCGCTCTCCATCTGCCTCCTCTTCCTCCTACTAGTCCTCCTCCTCCTCCCATGTGAAATTGACCCTGGGAATGATGGTGTCTTGGTCCCTCAGGGGGCCTGATGTGAGGGTGTGTGTGAGAGTGTGTGTAGTGGGGTTATGTGAACGTCCTGCTAACCCAGTGCCCTCAAGACGTTTGACTGCTAAGGAAATAAATACAGCATTTCCTCCTCTCCTCTGGTATATTTTCTCAAGTAAATCCCAGTCCCCACAGGACAGCGACTGGAGGACGACACACAGCTACACATCATCATGCTCATCATCCAGCATGTTAGAACCAAGTACTTGACATGACCATCACAATACTTGAGGCTTGAAAGATTTCCTTTAATGTAAGAAGGTCAACAACAGAAAAGGCATTTTCAGACAAACTGCTGTGTGAGACTGCTGAAATTAACATAGCACACAAGTGAACGTAAAGAAAGAAAGACTGCAATGAAAGTGGAATGCATGTAGGGCTACTGTGAGGTTGGTTTGTTGCATATCAGCCAGTGTGGTGTGAATGTGTGTATGTTAGAACTGTATATATGAAAACAGCCTATTAAACAACCACAAGTCAGAATCTTGTAAAATATTGTATCTCATTATGTCAAGATGCGTGTGTGTGTCACTCTTACCTGAACTACATCCCTAGATTTTCCTGCTTCCCTTTCCCATCGCCGAGAATGAATATGCAAAGGCCCCTGTCTGAGGAAACACACATTGTGGGTTTTCAGTTGTGCGGCATGCAGTCTGCTTATATGCGTGAGCGGCAGTTAAGGATAGCACTGCCTGCTTGTCCTGCATGTGTAATGTCAACACTCTTGGCTACTTTGGGTTTTTTATTGAATCCATCAAGACAAGAGAGGTATTTTCCTCATTTCTGGCTGAGACTTCCTGGTGGCCACGGTGAATACGTAACCATGAATGATTCTGTGTCAGTGTTACATGTTATCTATGTTGGCCAAATCGGAGTCCACTGTGTGGAGTGGTCCTGTTATATTCTCATCAACCCATAACAGCTTTGTTTTTGACTCTGTGACACAGCCGTACATTAAAAAAACAAAAAACAAACCCTCCATCACAAATTGTCTGTTCGCTTTGAAGAGCAAAGCAAACAACAAGATGCAAAATCCAAAAGATGATACTGAAGTTAAATCAAAAAGGATATGACTTAACTATTAGTGACATCAGTGTGGTGGCCTGTGAATGATACGCTGAAAGTATTAAAAAAAATTCTGCTTTATGCATGGAGAAGTATATGCAGTGACGCCGCCATCATTTTAAGCTCCACTTTGCATTGAAGCAGCAGTTTTTTTGTCAGAATTTGGGGTAAATCACCTCTTCAGTTATGTTACACAGTGAGATCACGAGGCCTGAAACACATTTCACACACAATCATGGAACGACCCCTGTAGGCCTTTGATGGCGAGCATCTCTCTAATTCATTCAACAAACAGAACTACCGTCTAAGACTGACATCTGGCATCCTTCAGACTGAAATACTAAAACTTAACCTGGAGAAAGCAGCCTTTTAGAAAGATAGATGAGAGCGATGTAAATGTGTATATGTGTGTGTGAGTGTGGCGTTGCTCTGTGATCATACCTTTGTATGTCTTCTGCTCTCGGTCAACTGAGGTGCTGCTCGGACTGACGAGGTGGCAGCAGGTCGACTGCTTTTACAGTCATGCCGGTGGTGATCAGATGAGGAGCAGCTTTTGGACAAGGGGGCAGCAGTATGTCCGCAGTAACATGTAGTTTAAGGCTCGATGATCAGCGCGGAACACACTTTGGTCTCTGAGTGTCCTCTTTATGAAGCAGATGGACTGCCAAGCCATGCATTCCTCTGTTACCTTGTATGGTCACATGGGGGCGGGCTCTTCACCAGGGAATGCCCCCTTCAGACATGACTGACTAGCTTATGTCAGAAGACCCAAGAGGCTTCAACTAGTGACCTATGGAGTCTGTCTGGGAAAAACAAAGGGAAGACGGAGGGGAAAACACTGGGGGGAGGGACTATTGGGAAAAGAGAGAACGCAAGGAACGAGGATGAAGGTAGAGGAAAAAGAAAGGGGATGGTCAAGAACGAGGCAGAAGCTAAAGGGATGTGATGAGAGGTGGGGGAGGGGTGGGTGAAGAGCAAAAGAGAAAAAAGGAGTGTGTGTGGAGTGGGTATATTTTCTCCTGTGAATGAAAAAAAAATCTGAAAATTGTCATATTTCTTCTAAATTTGGGCTTTTTCTGCGCAGGCAGCTGACTTCATAGCAAACTGAAATACCATGTGGAACCCATTACTGCTGACAGAGAGAGGGAGGGAGAGGGAGGGGAAGGAGGAAGGGGGTCATTATTTGGAGTATCTCGCTTGCATTTTCTCTCTTTTTCTCATACGCTGATACAACTGCCCAGGAGCAACCTCACCAATAGGAATACAATGTGGTCGGCTTGTTGCCTGTAGCTTGGAAAAATGTGTCATTACACAGTGACTATTGTTTAAAAGTCTCTCTCTCTCTCTCTCTCTCGCTCCCTAGTGTAATCACTTCTTGAAGATACACATGTTTGCTTGAGATCCACATGGTGTGAAACAGACCGATGGAGAAGATTTGTCCATCTGAGCTGATTAGTAGGGTTGTGAGCAGAGTTGGAAACACTTTATGATAGGAGGCGTTAGTCAACATTTGTTAATGCAGCAATGATCATGAACTAACAACTAACGTGCTAAATAATCATTAACTAATGCTGCTTGTGTTAACTATGTTGTTAATTGACTCACTGTGTCAACAATGTGAAATGATCTCATGATGTGAAATAAAGTTTGATAAATGGATGGATGGATGGATTGATTGATTGATTAATTTCCATCTTAAGGAGGAAACTGCCAGACTGTCTTAACTGTCCCAAATCATTTTAACAGCACAATTTGACTTTTATTTTAATTCAATTAATTCTATTTCAATATTCCCTTCACATTGTGTGAACACCACTGTATCTGTGCTACCTTTCGGTGATGACACAAGATGCTTTCATCCAGCATCACAGACTCCCTCTGACTCTCCCTCTGACTCTCCCATCGACCTTCACACTAAGGACCTGCTTCAGGCTGATCACTTCCCAGCTCCTGTCAATTGAATCCTTTTTTAAAAATGTGACTTGCTTTTTTGAATTGCTTTTGTGAAAACATAATTTTTTTTGCCTCTCAGCTGGATGTCCTGCGCTGATGTCAGAAAGAAGCGAGATTCATGAGAAATTAGAATTGAATATTTTCTTTGTAGCAAAGATCATTTGATTATCTCATAGGGAGGCTATCATTGTGCCTCAGACTATTTGGTGGACTGATAAGAGTAATATGTCCCAACGTTTAGGAAACTGTGTTCTACTTTTCCTCCAATGCCATGTAACTCATGTTTAGAAAAGCATAGTTCATAAGATTACCAAACACAATAAACTTTTCCCTGATACTTCAGTGATGGATGTACACGACTGCAGGCTTTTCAGGTCAACTTCCAGGCTGAGCAGGCGCAGCACGTCCCATCATCACGTCCACAGGATGCTGAGAGGAGCAGCAGACGAAGATTTCCAGTGAAAGTCAGTAAGGTTTTGATGAAATGCTTCTTTGAATGAACAGAGGCTTTTCTTATCTGTTCGATGCTGTCTCTAAACATTGTTTAGAACTTAAAATGATATTGTATAGTGTATAGTGATATGGAACTATTTTACTGAGTCAAATGTTAAGTCGCAAATTTTCAAAATGTTAGAAATGTATCCCAACTATTTAAAACAAAAACTATGTCTCAGCCAAATGTGAGCGTGTGAGAGAGGCAGCTCCGCTCTCTGTTGGTTCTGTCTCTGTCTTTTGTGTCTTAATAAGGTAATGTTTGGAGATGGTTCACTGTTTACAGCAGCTGACAAGACCGGGCTATTAGCGATGGCAACCAAGCATGGACATAGACACGTGCACGCACGCACGCACACACACACACACACACACACACTCTCTTTACCTAATGTACAATGAGACGACACCAGGAGTAAATCTTCGTCAGTCTGTGAGTGAGCAGTCTTTTCCCTCATATGGAGAGGACTCAAACTAAACTTTGTGAACTGAGTAAACATCTATTCATCTGCTACACACACAATGAAATAATTTCAAAGATGTATCATCAATGTAGAAGAGGGCTGCTGCAACCTTGAGAATATTGTTTGGGGGAAAATAAGAGACAGAAAACATGGCTCCTTTGTAGATGTTTTTTAGTTTTTTCTTGGTAATATTCACAGACTTCAGTAATCTTGGTCCAATGCATCACTTGAAATGTGTTTACTGTAAATGCGTCCTTGTGAGTTTACTCTTGCTCCTATTTTATACTCATAAGTAATCAAGTGCACACGATAGCTCAGTGTACATCTCTAATAAGGATGAAATCCACTGGACCTGTTCGTTTGGTGAACCTTCTCATTCCTCGAAGTCATAGAATCAAGGCAGGTTATTCGAGGTAACTGCACGTGATCAGAGGACGAATCAAGTCCATGACCCGTGTAAACAGCACATTCACCTTTAAAAAATAAAAAATAAATAAAAAGAAAGAAAAATCAATAACAATTGTCTTTTCAGCCAATACAATCCCACTGAATGGCCACAGAATTTAAGGCAATACAAAAGGTTAATGTGTACAATAGAAGCCTTGAACCCTTCTTTACGTTCATCACATCATGGACAATGAACATGAGCAAACATCAGGTGAAAGTTGTCCTGTGAAAGCGGTGTGCAGACCCGGCAGGAGCTGTTTAGTGTCACAGGAAGTACAGTGGAACAGCAGAGTCACTCTGTTTACATTCAAGGACAGCACAAGACTGTGTGTATGTGTGTGTTAGACGAAGTACAGCAAGATGGAGTTACACTTTCTCTCTCTAGCTTGTCAAAGCAGGAAGAGCAGAGATTAGTGGAGTCTGAACAGTGTGTATATGTGGATGTGTCCTGTGTCTGCTCTCTGTCCGCCGCGTTCTACTCTTCAACTTCGGCATCTCGGCCATCAGCAGCATGGACCGAAGAGAGCAGACCTGGAGTTCAGTATGATGATCAACACTGAAATAATCAGCCGTTATTCACCACAGTTCTTTTCTGCACAACCGTCATTGTGCTTTATCTATATCTCTGTACAGATGTTTGAATTAGTCGAGGCGTGTTTGTGTAAAAAGTCCCAGCCTCCAGAGTTTCGTGTGCAAATCCACCAGTGAAGGTGCTGATTTCAGCTACTGTGGTAGCATGTCTCATTTTGGTTCTACATGACGATACAACTACAGAGAAAATGCATGAAGATATTTATTCTAATCCTGAAGGGATCATCGTCAAAGGTTTTTGCGCAATGGCCGCTGTGTATTTGTAGTTTGAGGAAACCGCTTCCTTTTATAATTGAAACATTTGAACTGTGAAGTGGCAGGTGAGAAATGAAGAGGTGTAACAAAGAGCGAACAGAAAATTGTTTCCTACGGAGATTTATTTTTCATTATGTGAAATAGTCTGGCTCTTTTCTTATAAACATATAAACAGCATATTTTCATCCACACACACTGGACTCATAATCAGTAAACCTGGAAGCAAAATTTGTCTCACTCTGAGAGTAAACTTGGTATCACTCAGGATTTTGTTAATTTTTTTCATCCGAAATTTTTTTCCAACTTTTTGAGCAATTTATACCTTCGTCCCAAACCTGTATAGTGACATTGTACAGATCCAAATAATTCTCAGATGGTATCACATACGGACCAGAATGTCTAATTTTGCACTACTGTAACAATTATCCTTAACAGTGATGTTATAAAAGAAGTTTGGAAAAACTTGATCAGCGACAATAGTTTTAAACACTGACGGAATTTCCTCTCATTTTCTATATATATAGCTCAAGCCTTTCTGGACTCCAGTGGGCAACTTAGTCTGCCATTGTGTAGTTATGTTGCCAGTCATCTCCTTCGATACAAAACAAGTGAATGATTCCCCTTGTCCAATTCCAGAGGAAAAGTACAACAGGTAATTTCAGATATTCAAAGCATAGAATCTAAAGTCTGGCAGAAAAAGTTCAGAATCCTGAATTTATTCTCTACACATCAGTCTGAACAATACATGAGCCCTGGAAGTGGATTACCTCAAAGAAACACAGCCATTGTTGATGTTATCCATCCCACCTGTGCTCTTGCTGCTCTAACAAGTCAAACGGCTGCTGTGAAAAAGACATCACACGGGAAGATGAGCCAAACTTAACACTGAAGAAGAATTTCAGCTTCTTCTGTTAAAATGCTTAATGCAAAACCATAACATGTCAACAAGCAATACCTCTGCATGTTCAAGGAAAAACAAAACAAAAAACCTTGAACTCACTTAAAAAAGCTCAGACGATTTTATGAGATTTCTCTCTAAGGCCGTTTGTGTATGTGGAACCGAGGTAGACGGACAGTGGAAGTGTTGCTTGTCTACATCTGTTCTCAGGGACAGCATGGTGTTCATCGACACAGCAAATGGCGCGCACACACGCACGGGCGCGCACGCACGCACGCACGGGCGCGCACGCACGCACGCACGGGCGCGCACGCACGCACACGCACACGCACACACACACACACACACACACACACACACACACACACACACACACACACACACACACACACACACACACACACACACACACACACACACACACACACACACACACACACACCGGCTTGTGTGGTCAGTCACTGGGTTGATCTTAAGGGCAGGAGTATGAGAGACAGGCCCTAAATTACCTTCCTGATGGAAGTAAAAATAAGTAGCAGATTTGTTCGTCACCAACTGATAATACAATTCACAACAATCCATTTCACATTAGCCAAAATTTACACCAACAACTTCTTTGCAGGTTTTTCAGGCATATTTCAGAGTAGATCTCACATTATAAACACAAAGATGTTTTTTGGTTCCCACAAATATGAGAATGGAACCAATTTACCTAAGTCTAGTTTCTTTGGAAGTGTTTTCACAAAGTGCCCTTTATTTGTCAAATTAATCTTTGGCAGCACCCCAAGTGGTTTCTACAATAAGCTAGCAAGGTCTCTGAGCCGTCAGGTGCAATTCAATTACACAGAAACACAGCTCGGACCTGCAGCTTTTACAGCAAAGTTGCTGAGCATGTTTTGTCCAAATAAAAGCGAGCCATTTTGCTGTTGGGTGCTCAGGAAGTGCTGCAGCACTGCCATTATCTGCCGGATGATGCAATGAAACGTCTTGTGCCTAGATGTAGTCGTCGTCGACAGGTTCTCCTGGTGTATCACAGTGATGAAGGAAGAGAACCACCACTCTCTGAAACACTCCTCTTTTGCTCTGCCGCCGCTCTGAGATCTCCTCCCCGATTGTCTCCATGCAGATGTCAGCGGACAGCTGACCTTTACGCCGTGGTGCATAGATGGTGGCTGACACACATGACACAACAGACATTTGAAAACAAAACTTTTCATTTCAAAATCATCAGGTTAAAAGAACGCAGCGCAACATTTTCATCCATAAAACCAGTGTCAAACGCATGTTTGCATCAGAGCTTCTTTTCAGCATGGTCAACAAAGCTGGCTGCTAAACACGATTGCACATGGTATGAAAATATCGCCCTGTGTTCCTTTAAGACACAATCACGTTTTCCTGACTGCACCTACCGCTTTCATCATCCTCAAAGTCATAGCGTGCATAGCTGTTGGGGTCAGCCGCTCTCAGAGTCCTCAACCAGGGGAAGTCTGTTATCATGTTGTACGGGGCGCCATCCACCAGTCCTGGTAAAGGAGATGGTGATGCGATGGATGATCTAGGTATTGCACTAGAAATATGTTTGCTGTACGTCTGCCTGACTGAACTTTACCCTCTAGTGTATAAATATCTCGGCCCCAGGGGTATTTGGAGTACTTCCTCACGTCATCTTCTGTTCTGGTGGCCTCTGGGAAGAACTCGTACTTGATAAGCTCCCTTGAAAAACAAATAGATAGACACACAGACAGACAAACAGTTCACGATACATGCTTCCATGACAAATCATGTTTTTCAACATTATATCCATTTTATTTTAGTGTTGTGTGTGCCTGTCTTTCACAGTCGTACACTTCCACCTTATACTGGAATACTTTCTTTCTATTCGCTGGTCCATGGAAGGCACAAGTTCTCAAATATAATTTTATTTATTTATCTATTTATTTTATGCATGTATAATCATTTCCGGTAAAAAGTAGATGTTCTATAATGTGTAGGTTGGTCCATTAGGTTAAGACACTTGGGTTACAATGCTGGAATCTTTCCCAATCAATTTGCTCCTCTTCAGTATCAGATAAGAGCTTCTTGGGAACAGAAAAAACGTCAACTAAGCCTGAGAATCTCAATGCAACTGTTGACATCAACAACCATAAACAGCCTGCAATTCAAATACATGATCGAACATGCAGTGAGAGAGAGCAGCACTCATGATGAATGCAGACAAAGTTAGCTGCTGGTAGATGCAAGGGGGAGAGTGTTTATTCATCACAAGTTCAGATAGTTATTTGAAATCACAATGCATTTCACTTGAATGAAACACACTCAAATAAAGCACACTTTATTTGTGTTGGGTTCTACTCACTGGCTGATGTTGGCGATGGTGTCCATCCAGCTGCGAATGCGAACCTTGTTGCGTATATTTGGGGGGTTGCTGAACTCGTGCACTATGGCGATGTGATAGGGATAGGGACCCTGAAAGAGCTGACGCTCCAATGCCAAAGAGTTAATCTGAACAAATGATCAAATGAAAAAACATTAATATCTGGTAAAAGATGTAATAACTATACTAATAATGGTCCAAATTCACTCTCTTTTTATTAATACTTATAAGTATTAGATTATTTTAGATGCAAAGTGCCTGTCATGAATCTCAGTCATCCACATACATTTATTGAGACAAAGTCACCCGATTTTATAAAGGCTGAGGAATCACGTGCCCTCTGTGATCGTTCAGGTCAGTCAAATCTGAGACGAGAGTTAAAAAGTAATCTCCATGGAGTCCAGAAGTCTGAAAATGCTTGCAGACCTCATCTAACAGAAGACTTTTGGGCAACTCAGCAACACACCTTCACAAGTTAAGTCTAATTAATATAGTTTTGTCGCTGTGTTGCACATAAAACAAAAATAATAATAACAAGAGGGCCTTGGTCCGCTGCTTGCAGCGCTAGCTCGGGCCCCAATTAAATGGGAAAAAAAAACCCAAAACACTACGGATAACCAACCTGGTGCATTGGGCGCATGTAGATGATTCGGTTCCTCTCAGGAGGCATCCTCAGTATCTGATCCAGGACCTGCTCCATGTCCAGCTTCTTACATTGTGCATAATCAAATCTGTTGACAATGGGGGCGCTTTCTACTTGGAGCTGCTTCAAGACTCGGCATCTGGTTGCTTTGGGGAGGGTGGACATGGAGAATAATTTGTGATTGAACACTTGGATTTGAAACAACTTTCAGATATTCAACATCACAGACTCAATCTTCACTGTATCATTAGTCAGTTGATTATTTGATTAAGAAATGTGAATTGAGAATCTTAATTTGCGCAAACAAGTTATTGCTGCAGCAAGAATTCCTACAAATAATGTTATTAAAAGTAAGACTAATGTCAAATCTTCATCGTGTGTGGAAATTTAAAATGCTCATGAACTGACAAATCTTTGATCAGAGTAACAGTGCAATTGCCTGCAAAAGGCACAACACAGTGTTTGTGTTAAATACTGAAAATAGCAATAGTAGAAAAGCACAAGTTCTCTCCTACGATGTGCGATCTTTTGAAAGGATGATTTTTTTTAGAAAGAGTTAAATATTATTGATTATAATTAGGGCTGTCAAAATTGACGCGAATTAATCCATCATCATGATAGGATCGGCAATAATC
>CAESWR010001262.1:206284-218848 GCA_903171835.1 Mullus surmuletus
GCCAGAGCCGATGGCAGCCCTGCTATCTAAAAGGGTAATGTATGGGCTGTGTGTGGGTCAGTGTGTGTGCAGCAGCTGCTGCGCTCCTGTGTGTGTGTGTGTGTGTGTGTGTGTGTGTGTGTGTGTGTGTGTGTGTGTGTGTGTGTGTGTGTGTGTGTGTGTGTGTGTGTGTGTGTGTATAAACAGCCCCGCCTCCCTGCTATCCTCTGGCGGTCAGAGTGAGGCTGGGAGGGATGTGCGTCTCGTCAAGGATTCAAGGTACTTTATTGTCTTACCAGCTGACCTTTACAGTTGATGGTACGAAATTGGTACTCAGGTCCAGGATTAAAAGACATAAATAATTATAGATGAGTACTGTCAAGTACTGACAAGTTGTCTGTAACGACAACATCTGACCGATACTTGACAATAACTTACATCTTGCAAAAACACGAAAAACACAAAAAACACGAGCCATTTGCCTTCACCTTTAAAAAATACAAATATATAAGACGAATTTGTCTTTGTGGTCTGGTAACAAATGACCCAGTTAAACCAGTGGTCCGGTAATCAGAACCAACCGATTAAAATGGAAGAGGCTAAACAGCACGGTGGCTGGTTCTGGATAAATGTTTGCTAATAAAAAGAGACAAAATGTTGAATTGTTTCAAGTTGTGTTGTTGAAACTGTTGAATTGTTTACTCATGCAAAATGAAACAATTAATTTAGATTAAAAATGAATATTTAATCGTGATTAATTGAAATGAATCCACAACAAACCTATGATTAATCTGATTAAAAATCTTAATAATTTGACTGCACTAATTACAATTCATCCGTCAAAGTAACACAAAAAACATAATTACCATGAATGAACATCATCTTGGGGCAATCTTTGAGGACCAGGTCAGTGATTCCACAGTTGGTCAGAGTGATGCCCACAAGGTTCTTACTCCTCAGAGACAACACCTGAAGCAGGAAAATATCTGGGTATGTTTATTAATTCATCAAAGTTGTACCGCCCCCTAGTGGTAGGATATTCTCCCAGAGTCTCAGTTGAGCCCAAAACAGCATTTGTCACTCTCACCCCAACTCGAATCAGTGGCAATTTAAGAGGAGTCTACCACCACAGAACTGATGAAGCCTCCCTGAAAAAATAGCCAAACTAATACTAACATCCATGTGTAGTACAAGTATTTATCTAAGTTAAGTCATGATCACATCTTTCAGCTCACTCACGGCCTACATAAGCGTACAGTAAATCATTTCATATTATAACAATTCCCCTTGAAAAAACTCCATTCAAATTCTCATCTACTGATTTACAGAATACCACCATTTTCCTGCACACGTACCTGCACATGGTCATCCTCTGTGACCGGGTCTGAAGTACTGGTTGATTTATCAGCCATTCGTTTCCTCCTCATTGATACTCGAGGTCTGGCTCTTGAGAGATCTAAACAGAAATGGCAACAGGCAAGGTCAGAGAATCCTCAGAGCGGTCCCCTCCTCCGCCCTCCCTCCTGTTATTATGACTTTTATTACTGTTATTATTATAACTATCATTACTATCAATAATACTAATGGAATCATTATTATGGTCTTAACTGTCACTAATATCATAATTATCTTTGTAATAATGCAACTGTGAATACAGCCAGTTATACTCTTAGGTAATACACACACACAACCACAAATGTCCATCTCACGGCATTGTCTCATTAAAAAAAAAAAAAAAAAGTGCGCAGTGAAATAATGAACAACATTTAAGTGGAAAATGCCTTGGTAGTGTTTAGAAGCGCTTCTCTCTCAGCTCGGCATCATGGCCGTGATACTGCTATATGTTGGAAACTGCCTTACAGTGAGAGAACAATTTCTTACCTTTATCAATATGAGAAATAGCATCACTAATAAAAAAAAATGTGCAGTTATTCCTTCTGATCCTGATTTTCCTACCTCAGAGGGACAGGCACACAGGACAGGCATCTGGATGTTGTAAGTGCAAAATCATCCATTTAATTTCTGTTGGACTTTGAAATAGGCCGAATGATAAGTGTGTATTTGGTATAGTTACGGCAAAAAATGTTTTTAAACAACATGCATATGCTGCTTTAATATCGCTAAATTCTATACACAGCCGCTCTTGCAGTGTTACAATATTGTTGCTGAGTTAGTAATACTTTATACTCTCCACTGCAGAGGAACCCCCCTCCCCCCCCCAAACTCTTTATATCATCAAGATTTTGATTATGTGTGGTTACAAATTTTTTCTTTTCTCCGTGATTGGACCTATTTTTCTTTCTATCATTTACGTAATGAGCTTTGGCATTAAACAAAGTCAAACCATTTCCTCCTTTAACAGTTTGGTTATCGTTGACTTGCTCATATCCACCATGTCCTCGGAAAAGCTTTGATCCCACATTTTTCTCATTGGCTACCTCATTATGGTCCTGCTTGGATTCGTGGATGACATGCACGGTTTTATTTGCAAATATCCAGTATAGTAAGCCTTTTTGTTTACCTGTCTCAGGAACCAGGGAGACAGAGGACATTCGGGTGCAAGATCGGGTCAAAGGTCGTCTGGGAGTGAACTCCTCTCCTGTCTGATCCCGCTGAGATCTTGAGGCGACTGCAGAGACACTTCCATGAGGTGGAATTTGTCTCTCTCTCTGTCCAACCAGCAGTGCTGATCGTCGTGGGTTTTGATTTGCAAGAGCAGCTCCGTGTTCCACGCCGGCAGCACCAGAACTTCTCGTTACCCCAGCCTCCCTTGTGCAACTGCTACCTATCCGTGCTCCAGAGGGGCTGCCTGTACTGTCATGAGTCCTGCTACTTCCTGTAGCTCTGTCAGCAGTTGTGTTTTCTCTATGGGTCGGGCCAGGAACAACCCCCCCATACCCACCCACTTGCCTGGACGTGGCCGACCCAGATGCAACCCTCCCAACACAGCCACTTACTGGTCGAACTCCAGTCCTTGCTGCAGCCACACTGACTCCAGTCCCACGAACTGTCCCACTATGGGGCCCAGGCCTTGACGAGGTCTCCACAGCCTCGGTGGAGGTTCCTTTATTGCTAGTCCTCCTGTTGTTCTCAGCAGCAGCCTTCATGTCGGCCTTTATCTGCTCACTGGTAACCTGACAGCTCTTTTCGCAGCTCGTCTCAGTCACAAGCATTTTTGTTTGAGCCACTGACAATGACGCAGCCATGTTGCTGCTCCGCCGTAGAGGGGTCTTTCCTTTACCTGGAACGCATGAAGGTATGTTACACTGCTGAATCATTTTCCCTTCATTCATCCATAAACAGCAAACTCCCCAAAAAATGAGAATTTCATCAGGTGCAAGAATACATCAACAGATGAATAAAAATGTGGTGAAAAAAATGATCTTTTTTTTAATCTGCATTCTCTCACCTTCTATACAAGATGCATGTTGCTGTGAGGAGGAAGCTGGTGCCGGCCGCGACACAAGGCCTTCGTCTTCCTCACTGTCGGAGTCCGAGATGACCAGGGGTGGCTTGGGAACAGTGGCACCAGTTGGTCTGTTTCGTTGAACTAAACCACTGGGCCCTGCCAGCGGGAATGACATGTCAGCAATCAAACATGACTAATATAACCGGAGTTTCATGCATAAAACATCTGTCCAAATCCAGACCTGCTTGCTCTTCATCATCTGGAGGTAATGGCGGTCCAGCAGGACGACTGGCCCCTGCATGGGCTTCTTCCACTCTGGCTTCCCCTTCTGCCTCTTTCATTCCTACCTGAGGCTCAGGTACTACATTCTCCTCTTCCAACATCACCTCCTCATCCTCTATCCCATTAACCTCCACTGAGGAAGAAAGAACAAAAATAATTCTTTACAAACATTGTGAACAGGCTGGTTTATGTTTCTTGAAAACATATTTGTATGTTGTTAAGGAACCAGAAATACATGCAGTTTAAATAATTGAAACTGCAATAATGGTTTTGTAGAATCTGGCAATCAACCTCTAGAGAAGGAGCAGGACACAGACAAATTTAATTAAATACAATTCAAGCTCAGTATTTCAGTAAGATTTATTGCTTTGCTATAATTCACCGTTTTGTTGCTGCTGTTGCCTCTGGTTGCTGTTGTTGACGTTATTTACAGGTGGAGGAGCTGGAGGCAGGTTGGCCTCATTGTTGTGATGATGGTGGTTGTTGTTGTCATTGTCATTGTTGGAGTTCTGGTTGCTTACTAATGCCGAGGACACACCAATACCAGTTCCGGCACTCAGACCCACCCTGGCACAGCCCTGCCACACACAGAGTCCGATGAGCAAAATGAAACAGGGCATCAATAACACCAACAACCAATTCATTCATCAAGCAGGCATTGATTTACCAATAGCATAAATACTATTGTAATTGTGCCTAAGACAGAGTAAAAGTTCTCTTTTATAGGCTGCGCACTTCAAGTTAAAAGGTCTTTCCCCTTTTCCCTCTCAAATTTGGTTGACTTCTGGTCTTCATGACAATATACAGCTATTGGGTCTGATTAATTATGCAACACTCGCTTATAAATCATCAATCAAAGGTCAGGCTACATATATTTCATTCAACACATTGGCTACAACTCTAACTCCTTCACTAATTCTGTTGATCCCTCAAATACTCCTCCTCAAGACCTCCTACATTTGTTGTTTACCTTGGCAGTATTTCAAATTATTGCCAGATGTTTACATATTGTTAAAACTGAACTGTTGTCATGCTTTTGAGCATTACACGGGAGTATGTTGAGGTGAGTGCTTCTTCAACACTGTATACCTTAGGTGGTTCTCTAAACATCTGGTCCAGACAGATGAACTCCAGACTTGGCAGTAACTCTATGAACTGAGAGAATGACTCGAGTTTGATAGCATGACAGCGAACCAGAGTCAGGTCAACAAGCCGGCTCCATCTGGACTGATCTGAGGAAAGACAGGACAGACACAGAAAGTTAACAGCTACACAGAATACATACATACTCTATATCTCAAAGACTCAAAAAATAGAAATACAGGCCACATCTGATCAAGGGTCTTTCTCGATAAACTGTTTCAGGATAGACAAAGGAAGCAATTTTGTAAATCAAGTGAGGTTTGGCGTGTGACGAGTGTGTCTTACCTGTGATCCAGTGGTGGGGGTTGTGCAGGTGAGGACAGTTGTAGATGAGCAGGTATTTAATATTGGAGAACACTTCATTGACCACCTTCAAGCCAATATCAGTGATGATGCCAGGGTTCTCAATGACATCAGCCAGGCCATACTTCACCAGCTCTGAATGATTCATCTTACCTACAGTTAAACATAAGAAGCATTACCAACTTTCACCCTAGGAGGTAAACATTCATGTCAAAACACTTAAACCTCTATATCTTCTCATAATTTATGGTAAACAATTCTTTGAGATACAATGTTCTACTGGTTTAAAATGATCATTTATAAAATGAGAATTAGATCTTTTCATATTTTTCTCCAAATATAATTCCTTGTAATATGTTATGCAATGTATGTATGCAATATACCATTCGTATAGGGAAAACCAAAAGACTAACTTTTACATCAATAGTGTCTACTATCACTTCTGTACATCATGTTGGGGTGCTCTAAAGTTTCCAAATTAACATAATAATGCTTTTAAAATGCAAATGAGATTAGCCACTGGCTACAATCCTACATATTTACATGTAAATGTTTAACAATATGTACAAATACACATTTTTAATAGAACAAATACCAATGACAGTATTTGTTCAATCTCTCATTTCTAATTCCTTCACATGGGCTCTCAAAAATCACTTGATATTTACTATGGAAGTTACTTCTACCTGTATGAGGCATTAAAAAAAGTCATGAATATGACAGACAGACCTGCTCTCTTCGTAATGCACCTGGAGATAAATCATAATAATACTTCATCAAAATGAGTAATATGGACTAACCAGAATGAATTTGTCATTTGAGAAAATCATAATTTCTATTAGTGTGAAGGCCCTTATGTTTAAGATTCAAATTATGTTTCCATATCTCTCATTCTATTCACACTGAGGAACTAAATCACTGTGTCAGCAAGATCATCTTCAAAAAATGATGTGGGAAACACTCATTTCTGACCCTCGAGATCATTTTGAGTGTTTGAACTAACATTGCAGCAGAAACTCATCCACATATCCCAGATGAAGTGTCTCAAACTGAGGAAACTCTAGTTCAGCCATCTTGAGAGCTGAGAAGACTCCATCTTTAGTAAGTGAAGGTTGGACGCGCAGCTCATGAAGCCTGTTAAAAGATGAAAATGTGATTAAAGGTTAATAAATGATAACTTGTGGCCCTCCAACTGCACCCATTATCATAGTTAGATCTCTAAAAATGTTTTGTTTACAAAAAAACACAAACAAAAAACAAGGTACAGCAAAATTTCTGTGAGATGATTGTGAGCCATTATTTGTTTCCCTGATACAGCGCTGCCCTCAGTGTTTTATGTTGGGCTGACACTTGTGCTAAATCGGTGATAGTCTACAGTATAGCACTGTCATAAACTTTAACTTTGGCCAATGGGCTGCTTTTCTGCCTGAAAGTTAGTCAATGCGCTATTACATACTACATGACCTCATTCACACACAGGAGCAAACAGGGGCAGTTAGAGGTTCACTGTTATGCTCAAGGACACTTGAAGATCCGAATCAAACCTGTAACCTTCTAATAAAACAAGATGCCCTCTGCTCCTACTATTCCACCTTTTCACACTGATACCACTTACCCACCAAAGCATGTTAGTTATAAAGTATAAACACGCTTACAATCGCCATACGTCGCCAGCAGACGCAGGTTTCCTTAGCAGCAGTATCATATTATTGAAGCATGCGGCAATAAAGCAAACATCGGTCACTGTTTCCATTAAAAAGTTGTCAATGTGTCTTCGAGAGGCTGTGCTAAATGCAAATTAAGATTAAGAGTTTAACTGTTATGCTATTTGGGAGGCATCAATGCATTAAACTGCAAAGCGTTACAAACTAAAAAAAGAAGAGGAACTCACTTGAGTATCATATCAATCTTGACACTATTCAAGCACTGATGGAACAAAGATGGATGGGATTTGTGTCTCATATGACAGAATGTTACGTCGATCTCATTGCAGAAATTAGTTAATTGGGTTAATGCCGGGTTAAGCCATTGCCAACTGAAACCAAGGGTTGCTGAATGTAGCCATGCTTGAAAAGGCTTTTTGGCCAGTGGGAAAAGGGCTTTGGGGATTTACATTGGCTTTTTACAAACTGCTTTAACCACTGAAAACAATGCCAAATAAGAGGCCAATGGAACATCTCGTTTAAAAAAGAAAGGATAATAACTAGTGTTAGTTTGAAGAGGCTTATTTTGATGAGCACCTGCGAGCAGCAGTGATGACAAGGTAGCCCAAGTCCACTTCCAGAGCATTTTTACATGCTCCGAACACAATAGTGTGCAGATTCCGAAATCCTCCTGCAATGACACATAAGCAGCATTATAGTGACGTGACACAACTTGACAGAGTTCACAGGGGGAAATAAGAGGAAAAAGAAAAGAGGACTGTGCACTTTGTCACTACCAATTCTTAGTTATTTTGCGTAATAAAACATCTTGGTGGTTTTCTTGGGTCAGTTTATCGGCTCTTAGTTCAAGGTTGCATCAGTAAGAGGGGTAGACCCAGGGCCTTAGGTACGCCAAAAACATTCTGACATAAATGCTAAAATGGTAAATAGGGTATATTTAGAGAGCACTCTTCTACCTAGAATCATACGATACACAGTATATAAACTCATTCACACATTCATACTGTGTTTGCAAGGACACTAGAGACACAATTCAGTCCAGGATATTGAGGAAAAAACCTCAAAACAAAATTAAAATTAAAAACACCTAAATTGACTACTGTCAGTTTTTCTTAATACCCTAGTAAATGTGCATTTCCAATACATTTTCTTTACCTGATCTCCAGCTGTCCTCCACCACATGTTGGATCAGTCCCCCAAGGAAGGGAACCCTCACCAGCTCAAGTTGCTCCAGATTCCGAGCTGACGCTAAACCAGTGACGAGTGGAACATATTTGAGGGAGTTTGTGGGCCCAGCACAATTCCGCATTACAAAGGTTCTCAAGCTAACACACAAGAAGTCCTTAAACGGCTGTGGTTTGGTGAGACGGACCCACTTTAGATAAAGGTGGCGCAGCATGGAAACACACGGAATCTCAGGGACATTTACACCTACAACAAAGCAAAATACATACACATTAACACACAACGTATTATACGGCCATGAACCAAGTATTTCTGAGTTCCAGAAGGACACTCGAGCACTGAAATGTTGCTCTGATGTCCCACTTACCCACGAGATGTAGAGTCTGAATCTTTGCGGTTATGGGAATGGTCAGTTTGTTCTCAGCAGGAATGGGAAATGCCCCGTTACGGTTGCGGAACTTTCCAAGTATGTGAACCTGAGGCATATAGTTCCATATGGCCTCCACCAGCTCGAGATGGGACGTCTCCACACCCTGACATGAGATCAAGTAAGGTTACCTGAGATTGTACTGGATTCAACACAAATGATCATTATTCCAAGTTGAAATATTAACAATGGCTGCAAAAATGTGATTATTCAGTAGAAATGGGAATTGTAGAGAGTTTAGCCTTCTCTAAAGTAAAGATCAGGATGAGTTAATTGCTCAGTGCTTGCAAAATGTTGCAAAATGTGCAAAGAGTAAATCTGAGTAATCTGAGCCTAATGTTCTTGAAATTGTATCAACAAGGCACATTTACAGTTAATGTTTTTTCTAATGATGAATAATGGTCTAATGTTGGTGTCAGTCATATCTGTTCCACATTTTCAAAGAATTATCATATTCAATCTTTATCCTTACTAGGGGCTTATCCAATAAAGCAGGATTTCATTTCTTTTATGATTTGATGAATTCATTATTGTTCTGGCCCCTCACACCTTCTCTGAAAAATCGATTGACCTCTGACAATCTTTGAATCTGACTGAATCATGTGCACCATAAAATTATTATGAGAATGTTTGGCACAAATGAGTATGTTTGTAATATTGCAAAACATCAGTTTACTCATGATGAGAGATCATTTGTTGTTGTTGTTGCGCTATTTAGTAACGCATCGCCTCCCTGCACTGGAAGAATCCAGCAAACACTGACCAGCAGACTGGGACAGGCCTGTAGTGCCTCCAGGACTCCCGGTATGCTGAAAGCTTCATAGCCACGGACTCGTCTCCTCTCCAGATATCGAGGGTGAAGGCCATACAGCTGCTCCAGATCTGGCATTTTCTTTAACAGGAGCAGAAAGCTCCCATCTGTGAAACCTAAAAGAGATGATGAATCAGAGTCTTATCTCCAAATATACAAACACAACATCAACTCCTAACTGAGCTCAGTGCTTTCCATGCTTTATGATGCCAGTCACAACAGGGAAAAATGTGAAATGCTGTGTAAAAAAAATTTCACACAACAAAATGCACATAACACCATGTGCACTAACTGCATCCCTGTACCATCATGGGCACTGGATTTAGATCTACTGCAAACAGAAATGGTCCCCTTCTTCTTTAGGCTTTAGCATAATTCGGATTCATCACCTGACCGAGGAGCCTCATTTCTGGAACACACATACAGTATATATTTTCCTCTTAGGATGCTGGAGTTTTAACTTGTACAGGTGGGCACTGCGTCCACAGATGATGGCGTTTGGATGCGCTCATAAGCTGAAGCCTTAATGCCCATTATAGAATTATGTCCATAGTAAATGCGGTGCCACCAGGTTTGTGTTTAACAGCATAGCAAAACATTTCCCGTATTTTGTTGAGTGTCACAACATTTTTAGAAAATGTTGCTGTCGTCCATTTCAGTCAAAGGATTTTCCCAAAACAATTATCGATGCCATTTCAGAATTTGGACTGTCTTTTTACGTTTTTAAATTTTATATGGGCTTTCAATGTTCTGCAAATCAACACATAGCTACAGCATTCAACAGTACCCCCCCCCCCCCTCCCCCTCTTTTTTTAAAGAAGGTTATAGTAAATAATTTGTAGTCATAGCAATAGGAAACTGGTTGAAATATACAGAAACATTGCTCCTACTATCCTACCATTCAATTGCACTTTTGCTGACTTTTGACAGCTGTACATATTCCTGATGTTTGTATATACGCCCTGATGTACATTTTGTATATATGCTGTTATGTTAAGAGTTCTTATTTTATTTCATTTTATCTTAGCCTAGTACTTTTTTTCTAACTTTTTTTTACTTTACCTTTTGTACTAGAGAGTGATAACAACTGCCAAAGACAAATTCCCTAGGTAATTAAAATTGATTCCAATTCTGCTTCTGATTCAGGTAGTATATTTCCCGAACAGTTATCCTGCTGCTTCAATATGATAAGACCTATGACTGCTTTAATCTTCTTGTTCTGTCAACATATGAATCTTCCTGCAGCAGTTTATGTTCACATCTGGTTCAAGAACCTAAGCCATTCAGCAAGACAGGTCAACAGTCTGCCTCACCACACCCCTTTCTTTTTCATTTTTCACTCTGGCGAAATGCCTCTTCTGATCACATGGCCATATGCTCTGCTAAAACATAGGATTTTCTCATTTAATGCCCTGGGCAATGGAAAATGCAATCGTTTTGGATTCAGTGGTTGCCCTGGCAAATCTTACCTGACGGCATATACTCCCACCAGCGACCGGCACAGAGATCCACCACTTTGATCACTCGCAGGTACAGAGTTACAGCTTCTCGAAGTTTTCTGGACAGACACTCCATACACATTATGTCCTTCATAGGAAGATACCTAAAAACACACAATGCTCAAACTTTATACCGTTGATCATGTGATGATATCCAGTGCAGTCATTACAGTAATGACAATGCATAAACTGGACTGTTTGTTGCCATACTGGCCATACTTTATGCTTTCTGCAACAGTGTGTTGAGGAAAACAAACAAGAACAATAGAGAAAAATGTACTTAATGCGATCATTAACAGAAATCCATCCTATATTAAACTGGAAAATACATTAGAGAAAATTGTGAGGAATACCTGAATATATGACAGAGGACTTCGTGGGACAGTTCGTTGATATAGTCTTTAGGCTCACTCAGTCTCAGGAACACGTCTCCTGTAATGCTGCCCTCTACAGGCTGGAGTTTAGATGCCTTCCTCCTCGGACCCATCACTTCCAGGTCACTTGGCAGGCTGGTGCACACCCGTACACACGTACACGCGTTCCTCTGTCTTGCAGGCTGACAGTTCTATTTCCCAAGCATGTCTCAGTTCTTAAGAGCAATGAAGAAAAGGAAATTTAAAGGGGGAATCAGAGACAGAAGGTTCACCTCCTTTTGCTTCAATCAGCATCTCCTCCCTTTTTGGTCCCTCAGTGACCCAGAAATTGATTTGGTCTGCCACAACAATTTGCTTATTACCGTTTACAGAAGTGGTCATATAAAGGGATCCGAGAGCGCGAATGAGTGATGAGCTCATCCATTACTTCCGTTTTCAAATCTTCATCTTGTAGTTTTAAGAACCAAGTCTGGACCTCAGCCCAAATCCACTGGATCAATCATTTTAATTGATCTTAGCCTTTACAGAGTATTTCACTGATGTTAAAATGTGCTTTTAGAGTCCCAGTTTGACTGGGAGTAGGCCACAAAATAAACATTGATATTTTTGGAACTAGTCGTCCATGCACTTACTATTCTAGCATTTCTTTACATGCACATTGATGGAGGTCTGTATTCTAATACTCAAATTTTTAATATAATAATACAAATGTACAAATAATATTATCATACACAGTCTTTCTTTCACAGGGCGAGATATACAGAGCACTGAACACCAACATCTGTGTATATGTTCATTTGGGGGGCAGAAGCACTGATGACAGCAATCAAAACATCCTCTTGTTAAGTACAAACAAAGAAACGGACTAATCAGTGCTCATGTATCAATAGCTGCACAGAGGGTTGTTCACTTCTCCATGTGACTCATGTCCAAGGAAATGGAATTATGTTAAAAAACAAAATTAGCAATTCACGACCAAGAAGTAACCTTAGAAGAAATCTTCTTTCCTTAAGTATCTATTTTAGTACTGTATTTTTTGGAACCGCGCGTGCCCCTGTGTTTCCATCTATCTAAATTCACTTTTCACCAAGTAACATGCTTCCCATTGAAGAAATCTCCTTGTATTTTTAACTGCTCTTAATAACAGCACTCATGTCCCCTCGGTTCTCTTTTAATTGGACATGTTAATACAGGATTTAACACAGTGGTGTGTTTTTTTTCCCATATTAGGACGGTTTGAAGCTCGAGAAAAAGATTTGACCTGATCTGTTAGGAGAATATTTTTACAAAGGCATTCCCAACACATTTCTAATAGGGCACCGTCCTATATTAGAAGATGCTGTGGACGCTGGCTTCAGGTGTTTGCACACCTCCACCTCCCTCGCAGGTGTTTGCCCATCTCCATCTCCACCTCCACCTCGCAGGTGTTTGCCCACCTCCACCTCCCTCGCAGGTGTTTGCCCATCTCCACCTCCACCTCCACCTCCA